>CM053038.1:56890536-56981810 GCA_028564925.1 Lithobates sylvaticus
ATAAAATGGCAGTCATTGCAACTTTTTATCTCACACGGTATTTGCGCAATAATTTTTCAAACGCCCTTTTTTTTGGAAAAAAAAAAACGGTTTCATGAATTAAAAAATAACAAAAGAGTAAAGTTAGCCCAATTTTTTTATATAATATGAAAGATGATGTTACGCCGAGTAAATAGATACCGAACATATCATGCTTTAAAATTGCGCACAATCATGGAATGGCGCCAAACTTTGGTACTTAATAATCTCCATAGGCGACGCTTTAAATTTTTTTTACAGGTTACCAGTTTAGAGTTACAGAGGAGGTCTAGTGCTAGAATTGTTGCACGCGCTTCTAACGCACGCGGCGATACCTCACATGTGTGGTTTGAGCGGCGTTTACATATGTGGGCGGGACTTGCGCGTGCGTTAGCTTCTGAGCGCAAGCTACCGGGGACAGGGGCGTTTTACTTTTTTTTTTTTATTTTACTTGAATTTTTTTTATTTTTACACTTTTTTAAAAAAAAATTTGGATCACTTTTATTCCTATTACAAGGAATGTAAACATCCCTTGTAATAGGAATCTATTGTGACAGGTCCTCTTTATGGAGAGATGTGAGGTCAATAAGACCCCACATCTCTCCTCCAGGCTGGAAAGCATGAGATCGGTAAAACATTTTTTTACCGATCTCATGCTGACAGCCGTGATTGAGGCTTTGTTTACTTCAATACCGGGCCTATTTTCCTTCATGTAAACATCATAATTTTTTCCTGGGCGACATCTCATATGGGTTTGTCCTACCTGTCTTCGGCCACCAGAGGGCGCGAGCTGCATGGTGGGGGGACCCGATGCGTGTGGCCGATGAGCACGATCGCCGCCAGATCACGTGCATGAGTGCCAACACTGGGATTTGTGTGTGTAAACACACAAATCCCTGTGCTGTCAGAGGAGAGGAGCCATATTGTTTGTTCCTACTAAGTAGGAAAAACAATATGGCTCCTCTCCTAGTCAAACCTATCCCCATACAGTTAGAACACACTGAGGGAACACACGACCCCTTGATCGCCCCCTGGTGTTAACCCCTTTCCTGCCAGTGACATTTACACAGTAATCAGTGCATTTTTATAGCACTGATCGCTGTATAAATGCCAATGGTCCCAAAAAAGTGTCAAAAGTCTCTGATTTGTCCGCCATAACGTCGCAGTACCACTAAAAATCGCAGATCACCACCATTACTAGTAAAAAAAATTATAAAGATGCCATAAATCTTTCCCATAGTTTGCAGGTGCTATAACTTTTGCGCAAAACAATCAATATACGCTTATTGCGATTTTTTTTTTTTTTCTTTTTTTTTTTTTTACCAAAAATATGTAGAAGAATATATATTGGCATAAACTGATCAAGAAATTTTGTTTTTAAAAAATAAAATTGGGGATATTTATTATAGCAAAAAGTAAAAAATATAGTTTTTTTTTTTTTTTTAAATTGTCTCTTTTTTTGTTTATAGCGCCAAAAAATATCAAATACCACCAAACGAAAGCTCTATTTGTGGGAAAAAAAGGACACAAATTTTGTTTGGGCACATCGTCGCATGACCGCAAAATTGTCAGGTAAAGCGACGCAGTGCCGAATTGTAATAAGTGCTCTGGTCAGGAGGGGGGGGGGGGGTAATCTTCCGGGGCTGAAGCGGTTAACAACCACTTTAAACCATTTCTGGGTGCTTTTTTGTGCTTTTGGTCATTGTCCTGCTATACGACCCATGACCTCTGACAGAGACCCAACTTTCTGACCTCTGACCCTACATTGCACCCCAGAATTCTTTTGGTAGTCTTCAGATTTCATAATGCCATGCACACGGTCAAGACATCCAGTGCCTGAAGCAGCAAAGCAACCCCAAGACATCAGTGAACCTCCACCATGTCTGACTGTAGGGACTATTCTTTTCTTTAACCATTTGCCAATCGGCCACTTTCACCCCCCTTCCTGCCCAGGCCAATTTCCAGCTTTGAGCGCTGTAACACTTTGAATGACAATTCATGCTGTGTGGGGTGGTGTATACCCATATGACATTTTTATCTTTTTTTTCACACAAATAGATCTTTCTTTTGGTTGTATTTAATCACCACTGGGGTCTTTAACCACTTCAGCCCCGGACCAATTTGCAGCCAAAGGACCAGGCCCCTTTTTGCGATTCGGCACTGCGTCGTTTTAACTGACAATTGCGCGGTCGTGCGACGTGGCTCCCAAACAAAATTGATGTCCTTTTTTTCCCACAAATAGAGCTTTCTTTTGGTGGTATTTGATCGCCCCTGCGGTTTTTATTTTTTGCGCTATAAACAAAAATAGAGCGACAATTTTGAAAAAAATGCATTATTTTTTATTTTTTGCTATAATAAATATCCCCAAAAAAAATATATAAAAAAACATTTTTTTTTCCTCAGTTTAGGCCGATACGTATTCTTCTACATATTTTTGGTAAAAAAAATCGCAATAAGCGATTATTGATCGGTTTGCGCAGAAGTTATAGCGTTTACAAAATAGGGGATAGTTTTATAGTATTTTTATTAATATTTTTTTTTTTTACTAGTAATGGCAGCGATAAGCGATTTTTATTGTGACTGCGACATTATGGCGGACACATCGGACATTTTTTGACACATTTTTGGGACCATTGTCATTTATACAGCAATCAATGCTATTTAAATGCATTGATTCCTGTATAAATGACAGTTGTAGTGAAAGAGTTAACCACTAGGGGGAGGGAGGGGTTATGGGCTGTGACGTGTGTTTTTTTTACATTAGGGGGCGGGGCTGACGTCTGATGTCATTGGCTGTTCCCGGTCATCGGGAACAGCCAATTAATGACAGGCAGAGTAGGAAGCACGGGGAGAGGTTTGTTTACACAGACCTCTCCCCGTTCTTCAGCTCTGTGACCCGATCGCGGGACACCAGCGGCGATCGGGTCCGCTGGTCCCGCGGCCGGGGTCACGGAGCTCCCGACCGGGTGCTGGCGGCACGCGCGCGACCCACGGGCAGGCATTTAAAGGGCCACGTACAGATACGTGCTTTTGCCCGTGCCATTCTGCTCACGTATATATGCAGTGGGCGGTCGGGAAGCGTTTAATCACCACTGGGGTCTTTATTTTTTGCTAAACAAAAAAGACCGAAAATTTAAAAAAAAAAACAGTTTTCATAGTTTGTTATAAAATTTTTGCAGACAGGTAATTTTTCTCCTTCATTGATGTGGCGGTGCTGACGGGCGACACTGATGATGAGGCACTGATTGGCAGCACTAATGGGCACCGATAGGTGGCACTGGTGGGCGGCACTGCTTAGCAGCAGTGGGCCTGGAGTGTTCGGGACTGATGTCCCGTTTACTCCAGGCGGTAATCGGCTTTTTTTTTTCTCAGCGTATGGAAAAAATAAGCCAATAGCTGGCTGCTTACATCTCGTGAGCAGCTGTCATTGGCTGACAGCTGATAGCGCAGTAAGGGGCTGGGATTGGCCGAGTCTCAATGACCCGCTGATCTGATCACAGAGCGAAAGCTGCGCGTGCCCCGCATGGGGCGTGCTGGTATCACATGCAAAAGGATTTTGGTTTCCTCAGATAAGTTCTGACAAACTCTTTTATCAGTTTTTCTCTTTGGTTCCAGAGAGATTGGCTACTACAGTGCCATGGGCTGTAAACTTCCGGACAATGTTGTGCACAGTGGACACAGAAACATTAATATCTCTGGAGATGGACTTGTAACCTTGAGATTGTCCATGCTTTTCCACAATTTCTGCTCTCAAATCCTCAATTTTTTGCTGCTCTTTCTCTTCTCCATGCTCCGTGTGGCACACAGAGACACACAACAGAAAGGTTGAGTCAAATTCTCATCATTTTAACTGGTTCCCTGTGTAATGACTATATTGTCAGCACCTGGTAACTGATACAGGTGAGTTTAATTACAAATTACAGGAGCATCACAAACTTGGAATGCAATTATTCCTTACAATTTTGAAAAGGTGCCAATCATTTTGCCCAGTCCGTTTTTGGAGTTTAGTTTGGAATGCATCAGATCTGGCTTTTTGTTTCTCCAACTTTTTTGTGGCATACTAATATAAACAAAAGAAATAAACATGCGGGGGCACCCCCCATCCCACCCCACCCCACAAAGGACACTCCTTCCTGCAGGATATACCAGAGCACAAAGCCTTCTGCTCAGGGGCGGACTGACAACTCATGGGCCTCCCGGGCAATAGGAGATTATGGGGCCCCCAGACAATCAGAGATTATGGGGCCACACAGTATACACACACACAGTATACACACACACACAGTATACAATCACACAGTATACACAGACATGCTTCTATTGGCTGAGAAAGTACTGGAGAGGTGGGGCAGCTATGATCTCTGGATTTTTAGACCAAAAGGATGTCGGTAAGGTATATTTCAGAAACAGATGTAAAAAAAACACAGATTTTTACATACTGTCCCTGGTTTTACTGAGGCTGGCAACCCTGATGGGGCCCCCTAGTGGCCCGGGGGCCCTCGGGAAGTGCCCGAGTGGCCGAATGGTCAGTCCGCCCCTGCTTCTGCTGCTCCTCTACTCTGGACACCTTCCCCCATGCACGACAATCCCCCTGGAATCTGGAATTCATGCATCAGAAAGACAGACAATAATATTCTCATGTAAAATTATATTTGGCAAAATTCAGCAACCTCATAAATAACATTTTATAGATGCAAACGGTGCGCTGTCCCCATGCAAACGCAAAAATGGAGCGCAGCTATCCAGGGGAGGCGTCAGAAGGAGCGTACATACACAAGTGGAACATTCGGGGTCCGTGGGTGGGAGGAGCCTAGATGTGCGACTCCACCCTCAACAGCAGAACTCCTTGCGCTCGGCTGGTTACATAATGACCTCAGAGATGGTCAGCAGGAAGAATCTCAGCAGAAAAAGTTACACCGAACTGAAGACCACAAGGGGGCGCCAGGACACAGCCTGACTTAACCAGGAAGGGCCTGCCAGGGCCCGCTATGGCACCCACATACATCCGCTAAAGAAGCTGGCTCCTCAAATCTTGTACAGTATCTTCTTCTTCCCACCTTAATTGCAGGTGTCGTCTGAGCTCTCAGGAGCCACTTCGGGTCCCTCGGCGGGGCTATCAGCTCGGGTTTCCAGAGCTCCATATGATGGATGAGCAGGAGAGGTCAGGGGGGAGAGGTCCTGTTCCTGGAGGACATTGGCCACAAACACCTGGAGAGAGGGCAGGAAGAGTTACTATCCATCTAATATTTCTCATTTGTTGTGGAAAGATATTTCAGTTATGAGTGGATAACTGCGGGATAGATGCCCCTCCCCGGCTTCGTGACTACGACTGCACTAGAGTTCCCAGCTCCACCCATCTACTGCAGCCTTTGCAATGCCTGAAAAGGCCAAAGAGGGTTCATCCTTCAGGTTGTGTCCACCCATAACTGAAACATAGTTCTTCTCTGGGGTCTGTATATACGATCTGGAGGAAGCAAGAGGGAGAGACTCACACTGGATTGCAGTGCAGAAGATATGCTGCTGCGTTCGGTGTCCTGCATCATCCCATCGCCCTGCTCCGACATCTGCAGAGGAAAATGGAAGAGTCAAGTCTCATCGCTCTAATGTCACAACAGTAGCCCAGCAACTCTTTTTGGGCCTCTAACAGTCACCCACATGTGGAAGAACTCATTAAATTACCAGCTATGTGTGGCCACGCCTCCTTCTCTGCATGTCACAGTAGGGGAGGGCTGTCAGGGCTAGGCTCAGCCCTTTCTTCTCTGAGCTGGCCGCTCAGCTGTCGGCTAATTGCCAGCTCCTATCTCTCTCCACAGTTACTCACCTGTTGATGATATCCTGCTCGTCAGTCCTGCCTACTTAAGCCGTCCAGTCCAGAGGAGCTCTGCCTTCGCCTTGGTCAACATCGCAGAAACTGAGACGCTCTCCTGCGATCCTGTTCAGAACTTGCTTTGCTGACATCCCTTCTGGCTCCAGATCCTGCTTGCTGTTGTACTACATTGATCCCTGACTTCTGGCTTGGCTGACTATCCGTTCCGGTTACTGAACTCTGGCTATGTTTTGACTACGTTTGTTCTTTTTACTTTGATTATTAAACAAGTGTGATTTAACTGTACTTCTGTCTGGGCCTGATTTCATGTTTTTTGACAGTGGCACAGATACATCATCCCTCCAATTACAGCCAATTCAGCAGGTCTGCTTCATTGCCCTTTCCCCATCACAAGGATATACTTATTCTTTCCTAACTCTCCCACTGCTTCGTTCATTGTTGAACTTGGTATACTCTGTACTTCCAGGTATGGAGGCGCATACAACTCTACCCATGTGACAGCACTGGGCCAATCCATTCATAGCCTGGCAACTCAAAGCTCACATAGGACTTCCCAGCAGAGTTGAGCAGTGACTATGCCTCAGTAGAGGTCTGCATTAAAGTGAAACTTCACTCTCCCAATCAACATTGATTGTTAATCCTTATGCTGATAGCTAGACATGTGCACAATAGAAAAATTTGTTTATTTTCGTTTCGTTTCTTACGTTTCCGTTGATTCGTAACGATTCGTAAATTCGTAAGTCGTCGGTGTTCGTATTCGTAACGATTCGTATTTTCGTAAGAGTTATTTTTTCGTTGATTCGTTTTTCCGTTAGTTTAATTTTCGTTTATTCGAAATTCGGACGCATTCGTATTTTCGTAGATTTAGTTACATTCGTACTTTCGTTAGATTTATTTATTCGTACTTTCGTAACATTGTTTTCGTAGATTCGTAATCGGAGCATAATTCATAATTTTATGTAATGTGTATGCTATTATTACATTGTAAGAGACACGGAAAATTACGAATCGAAAAAAAAAAAGTTACGAATGTACGAATTTTTTCGTTCAATCCATTCGAAGCACGTTAAGCAGCGCCATTGTAAGGGACACGGAAAATTACCAATTCAACAAAAAAAAAAAAAAGTACGAATGTTTTTCGTTCATTTAGATTTTCGTTGTTCCTGTTTTCGTTTTTTCGTATTTTCTTCTTTCGTAGTTTCGTTGTTTCTAATTTGGTTATTTCGGATTTTCGTTGTTTTTTCGGATTCGTTCGATTCGAACATTCGTTATTCGTTAAAATTTTTAGCGAATCGTTCGTTCATTCGTACGATTACGAATGAACGAATATAACGAATTTTAACGAAAAAATGAAAAAAAAAAAAACAAATTGCACATGTCTACTGATAGCATTAGTAAATAGATAGGAAAGTATATCATATTTACTTGTTACATTTATTTAGTTACTTCCTGGTTTCTTGCCTAGGCCTAATTATGTCATACATCTCAGGAGCCTTCAGTAGAGGAAGAGGGATTTTCTAAACTAAGTACACCCTCCTGCATGCATGCTTGAGCTGAGGGCAGATGGATTCCAGTAAGTAAATGCTAAATTCATAATTTGCCCTTACTCAAGATGGCCAAGGACAGAAATACTAGGGGCCTGGTTTTCAAAGTGATTTCTCAACAAGGGTGGATGGGGGGAGTTTGCTTTGAATATTAAAAATGAATGCAATAGTGTTTGTGGTGCTCAGATGCAGTGAAGATCTGCTTTAAAGAGGACTTGTTGGTTTTTCCCAGAGTGGACAAAGCACACGTTCACCTTAAGGCAGGGCGGACGCAGACACACCCATTCTGGGTGGTTTAGATCAGTGGTTCTCAACCTCAGTCCTCAAATACCCCCAACAGGTCATGTTTTTGGGAACTTCCCTTAGATAAAAAAGCTCTTTTCAATACCATGTCATTGATATAGGTTTAAAGCAGCTGTGCAAAGTAAAGGAAAACCTGAAAACATGGCCCGTTGGGGGTGCTTGAGGACTGAGGTCGAGGACCACTGGTTTAGATCAATGTTTCTCAACTCCAGTCCTCAAGTACCCCCAACCGGTCATGTTTTCAAGGCAGTGAAACTGATCAAATCACCCAGGGGTCAAGTCCTGGGGAAAAAAGTGTGGGAACTCCCACCCAAGATTAACTCGCCCACCAAAAAAAAAAAATGATCCGCTCATATGCACGAACACTTCAAAAGTGGTATTTTTCATCCAATTTTCGTATATTGTGTGTATGAAGCTTAACTGTTAGTACATAAAAAAAAAAACAATCCTCAATAAACATAAATATGGTAATTCTCTGAATAATCATCATTCAATTGTGCTTCCATGCGAATGTGAACATCATGTTCTGATCTTTATTGGGGAATGTTATTTTGTATATAGAGTGTTTATGTGGTGAGTTTACACTTTTCATTGAACAGAGTTTGGATAACACAGGGTTAAACGGAAAGGTCATAAATTATCTGGGGAGGAGCGCATCACGAGAGGTCTGACTAAATACAATCTCTTAGCAGCAGGGACCTGATCTACCTGTCAGCTAGCTGTGATTGACAGGTAGATCGAAGCAGAAGCTGTCATGGGACCCCCTACTGGTAATGCCTGAATGGTCAGGTGTGCAGCACTTACTATTGCAAGCTGTGTCGGCAGCTGCTGGTGTAGCACCTGCCACACAGCTCGCATACTTCAAAGTCGTGTAGGACATGGCTGCTAACGGGAACTGAGTTCCTGTTGTGGAGTACAGGAACTCCGTTCCCATGCGTTCCCGCAGGACTTGAGCCCTGAAATCACCTGTGCACAATAATGGAAGCCTGAAAACATGACCTTTTGGGGGTACTTGAGCACTGGAGTTGAGAAACTTTGGTTTAGATCAGCAAATGTGCATTTTAATAGCCCATCTCAGCTCCAGAACTCAGATACTTATTAATGGATTCTGTTCAAAGAGTCACCATGAGAAACTAGGAAGATTTTTTTTTTTTTTTAGGAGTGGAGTTCTCTTGTAAAGCCTAAATAAAAGAAACTGAAAAATCAGCACAAGGGATATAACATACCTTCAGTAGGATGTGTCCCTTGTGCTGATGCCTCTTTTAGTTGAAATCCTCCTCTGTCCATGCCCACCCCCATCTCTATAATCTTCTGGTGTGGCGGTACAGCTAAGAGGGTATCACAGGCTCTTATAAATAGAGATAGACTATGTCCACCCTATGTGCCCAGCTCCGCCATCCACAGAAGTCATACCGCAACTTCTAGGAGGCTCCATGCACACTGTACTCCAAAGGATGCCTAGAAAAGCAGCTGGAAAACCGAGGGGGGTGAGATGTATGAATGGAGAAGGATTTGAACTAAAAGATCATCAGCATCAGCACAAGGGACACATTTTTTTTTTTTTTTTACAGCACTTAGGCCTAAATGTTTCTCTGAACATAAATAAGAAGAGAGTGTCTGGCAGCAGGGCCGCTGATAAAGCAATACAGCCAGACATTCTGTACTGGGCCTGGGCCCCATCAGTTCAAAAGGGGGGCCTGGGCAGCTGCCAAGCAGGAGGGCCATCTGTACTATCTTACTGCAGACACCAATCTTCCTCTGCCTCCCCCGGCAGCTTCTCCCTGCAAGAGAGTGGTTCTGGCACATGCACCCCTTTCATCTGCTGTCTGGTCCCCCCCCTGTGTGTCCCTTTCCCCCGCAGCGCTTCCGGCTTCCTCCCTCTCCTGCCGTCAGCTGCTTAAGTACACACAGGGGGATGTTTCAGGATGGAGAGCAGGGGAAGGGGTCAGTAAGTATATCATTTATTGGCCCCTTCCTTTCCTGAATGAACACGGTGGAGGATCAGTACCAATCACTCCTGAGTTCATTCCTTACTGAAGCATAGTAAACGCTGTTTACTATGCTTTAGTTTGTGAATGAGCAAGAAGCTTCAGAGCGCTTCCAGTTCATTCATCTTTGCAACTGAGGCTGCAAAGAAAGAGACTGATAAATCTATGTCCTTGGTCACTTCCGGCCGGAGGGAGGGGCCCCATGATTTCTAACAGCAGCCCTGGCTGGCAGACTAGGAGTAACCATAACACCCCTGGAGGAATAACCTGGGGATCTCACCTGATAGCTAGAAGGTCTCTTCGGTCGCAGCTTTCGCAGACAAAGCCCAAAGATGGAGAAGAGTAAACAGCAGAGCAAGGTGACGAATGTGAACAGAGTGACGGGGTGTGTGGATCCTGCAGAGAGAAAGAAGGGAGTCACTTCATGGTGGGGGGTGGGTCACTTGAGAGTGAGGAGTGACTTTGCTTTATAATAGGGAAAGAGGGTCACATCATCGAGTGGGGTGGGTCTCTACATACAGCTTTCTTCAATAGCTTGCGTATCCCAATTCCTGAAAATCACCACGACGACAGTTGTGGCGCTCAGGTCTTACCCAGCCGCAGGACGGAGAAGAAGAGAAGCCAGAAGATACACAGGATGGGAGCAGCCAAGAGCTGCTGTGCAGCGGCGCTGTGCAGGCTCGGGCTCAGCTTGGTGGGGATATAGGCGTAGTATATGTTGTATCTGTCCGTCATGTGTTTCAGCAGCAGATATATGAGGCCTGTAATAAAAAGGAGCCACCATCAGCGCTACATAGACGCACTAAGCGCAGCGTGATCAGGACACAAAAGGAAGACGATGTGCAGGACAGTATAAAGTGGACCTGTCATACATACAGTGGGCATAGGGCAGCATTCCAAAAAGAAAATGCAGCACTTACGTGAAAAATAATGATAATATATGCGTGACCAAATATAACTCGACCGACGCGTTTCGTCCGCTGAGACGTCATCTGAGATACCACAGACTGTTCCCGTTGATGCCTCTGTGACGTCAACTTACTGACAGCGTCTATTGACACCAGGACTATTTGACTCAACCCTCCCCTCCTGTTTTGTACACTTTTTTCACATTAGTGGACATTATTCATTAATTCATTTTTTGTTTTTATATCCCACTTGTGTTTTCACACTTATATTGTGTTATATTTGGTCACGCATATATTATCATTATTTTTCAACTGTTCACAGACACTTTGCATTATGATCATCACCAGGGCTTTTGTTTCTCAGAGAATAGGTGAAGGAACTCCTCCCTTCCGAGTCACCCATTGACTCCTCCCCCTTCCCACCTCCGAGCATCGTTCCTTGGTTCCACCCCTTACCCACCTCCCAGTACCTCCCCTTGTAGAGAATACAAAACCAAGTATCACGCTGAGGTGCTAAGTATTTTGTATGGAATTTGTTAATGATAACAAGAAAGGCAGTAAAATAGATCTAGCAACAATGGACACTGCAGCAACAATAGATCAACCCCAGCAACAATGGACTTCCAACAGCCAACATCAATAGACCCTCTAGCAGCCAGCAACATTAGAACCCTGCCTCAACAGTAGATCCCCCTCAGCAACAATTGACCCCCTGCAATAAAAGACCCACCCTCAGCAACAATAGACCTCCCCTGCAAAAATAGATCACCTCCAGCAACAATAGATTCCCCAGTAGCCAGAATCAATAGACCCTCCAGCAGCCAGCAACAAAGACCCCTCCCTCAACAATACATCCCTCCCAGCAACGACTGACTCCCCAATAACATAAGACCCACCCCAGCAACAATAGATCTCCCATGCACAACAGAAGACCTCCCCAGCAACAATAGACCCCCTTCCTCCGCAAAAATAGATCACTTCCAGCAACAATAGATTCCCCAGCAGTGAGCATCACTAGACCTTCCAGCACACCCCAGCAGCTCTTGCCATTACATACATTCAGTTCTGGAGGTGCCGGAACTGCGTTCCCCCACATTCCTGCTGAAAAAAAATCCCTGGTCATCACTAAAAACATTAAAAAAGAGTAAATAAAAAACAGAGGAAGGAGGAGGGAGTGTACCACAAACACATACCGAAGGGTACGATGATGGGGCAGGTAATACTGTAGGTCATCACTACGGAGAAGACACATGTGGTCCAGGCATACTCCAGACCGAACTGGAACTCATAGGCCTGACTCTGCAGGAAGACATGACAGATCAGTCAGGATAAGCATGAGACGGCCCACCCTCCCCTCCACCCTCCAAAAGTCTGAGCCCCGTAGTGTTGCAGTGCTGTAGACACACATACCCGCTTCACGTGGAGACGCTCTGGCACCGACTTGGCGAGACAAAGGCGTGTAGCATATACCGTGAGACCTGGAATTCTCAGCAGTTCCATGGCAGTGCCGATCAGACTGGCAGTGATGACGTAGTTGACAAAAAATGCCCCATTATTGGGGAGGAAAACACACCTAAAATATGGAGAGACAGCCAGAGCATCAGGACTAAGGGAGGACCAGAGGGTGAAATACACTGACTGCACAATACAGGGGCAGACTGCATTGAGAAATAAATAGTGGGGCCTACAGAGAATGGGGGGGGGGGGGTATAGAGAAAGGAGGGACTAAACAGAGAATAGGGGGATTGTATGAAAAATGGGGTTGTATAGAGAATAGAGTATGTATAGGGATGGTAGAGTGGTGTACAGACCATGGTGTTGGTGGTGGTGTATACCAGTGGTCGCCAACCTTCAGACCTCATGGACCACTGAACTCACAATTTTGAATCCCGGGGACCACTAACATGAATGTTACATGCCTTATACACACAGTGCTCCAGCTCTTTGCCCTCCTCCCCCTGGATCACACTGCTGCCTTATACACACACAATGCTCCAGCTATTTGCCCTCCTCCCCCTGGATCACACTGCTGCCTTATACACACAGTGCTCCAGCTCTTTGCCCTCCTCCCCCTGGATCACACTGCTGCCTTATACACACAGTGCTCCAGCTATTTGCCCTCCTCCCCCTGGATCACACTGCTGCCTTATACACACAGTGCTCCAGCTATTTGCCCTCCTCCCCCTGGATCACACTGCTGCCTTATACACACAGTGCTCCAGCTATTTGCCCTCCTCCCCCTGGATCACACTGCTGCCTTATACACACAATGCTCCAGCTCTTTGCCCTCCTCCCCCTGGATCACACTGCTGCCTTATACACACAATGCTCCGGCTCTTTGCCCTCCTCCCCCTGGATCACACTGCTGTCTTATATACTGCTCTGGCCATCTGCCCCCCACACATCACACTGCTGCCTTACACAGACTCATCATTGGATTTCACCTCCTTATCCAGCCATGTGCTTGAGCTCCGTGCTCCCTCCCACATTCTGTGATCAGCGCTGCCATTGGAAGTATCCTCCTTCTTCACCTCCCACTCTCTGCACTACTCCCGGTGCCTCCCTCTGAGTTCACAGGAGCCGGAACTACAGAGGAGGCATCAGATATCATCAGCATCAGATATCAGTAGTGACTGTCAGCACGCATTGAGAACAACATTGGACGGTATACAACCACCACAATGTTGATTTGCGGCAGAACCACTTGGTGACCACTGGTGTATGGGACAAGTATCGCCATATCCAGATGAGAAGAGAGGTAAGGGGGTATTGGATGAGTATGAGGGACCAAGGACAGAAGACAGGTAAGAGGGAGGAGTATAAGGTAAAAGAAGTGCGTAAGACAAGTATGGGGGTAAATGACAGTTGAGAAATTATAGGTGTTATGTAAGTAATGTCAGTTCAGGGGTGGAAGAGGGTAAATGCTGCACTTACTGTAACTTGACATTGGCCGAATCCAGGAAATGAACATCAAACAGCCAGCGGAAAAATAGATCCAGACTAGGAGAGAATGGGAAGGACTGCTGTTAATAAGAATATCAGTAGATAACACCAACCTGTATAGCAGTGTCACCCTTATATCTGCGTAGTACCTGCTCAAGCCCAGAGAGGGCAGTATGATGACCATGAACACCAGGAAAAAATAACACTTGTGCATTGTTATCCGGTTTTCGTTTGATCTGAAAATGAATCAGAATTATTACAGAAGATGGAGGAGGATGAAAATGGGGGTCAGATGAGGGTGACAATGGTGGTCTGGGGAAGGTGATAATGATGGTCAGAGAAGGTGACAATGGTGGTCTTAGGGAGGGGGCAACAGTGGTGGTCAGAGTAGGGGGCAATGGTGGTTAGAGGAGAATGTCAGTGGTGGTTCAAGGAAGATTACAGTGGTGGTAGGAGAAGGATGAAAATAGTGAATATATCAGGGTAATAATGGTGGACATAGGGGAGCAACAATGGTGGGTGGAGATGGATGCAATAGTGATCAGGGAAGGATGACAATGGTGGCTGGAGCAATATTACGGTGGTGGTCGGAGGACGATATTGATGGTGGTCAAAGTATGGTGACAATAGAGGTCATAAGAGGGTGACAATGGTGGTAAGAAGCAGACGACAGTCAGGTGGAGAATGACAATGGTGGTCAGAGGTGGGTGACCGTGGTAAGTGGAGGATGACAATGGTGGTCAAAGTAGAGACACAATGATGGTTGGAGGAAGATGACAGTGGTGTTTAGAGGTGGGTGACAGTGGTAAGGGGAGGATGACAATGGTGACCAGAGGAAAGTGATGATGGTGGTTAGATAAGGGGGACAATGGTGGTTGAAAAAGGGGTGACAATGACAGCTGGAGGTGGATGACATTGGTCATCAAGTCACAATGATGGTTGGAGGAAGATGGCAGTGGTGGTCGGAGGACAGGGACAATAAAGGTGAGAAGAGGAAGATAATGGTGGTTGGAGGTTGACAATGGTGGTTGGAGGAGTGCGAGAATGGTGGTCAGAGGAAGTGGACGATGATAGTTGGAGAAGATTAACAATGGTGGTCTGAGGGCAGTGCGGGTGTGTCATGTATGAAGTCTTTACAGTCAGCCCTTCACCTGGTCCAGTGACACGCCATGAACGACGAGTAATATACAATGAATGGCAGGCACACTGAGAATATCCAGAGCAGCAGAGTAGGCAGGAACTGGGTGATGACTGGATTCTGAGGAGAGAGTAGAGATGCAAGATCACCACCCTCCCACAATGACCAATCACACACAGCCCACCCCACAGCAACCCACTGGATTGGATAAAATAAACACTCCACAGATATTACACATAATACTGCTGTTATAAATGGAGGCTCGTTTTCAGAGCTAACAGCACTGAGGTGAAAGAAGTAGCTGGGGAGTCATTGACCAAGGACCGAGCAGGTCGCTGAGTGCCCCCAAAGCCCCCATGTGTCTACTCACCCTCAGATTCTCCGCAGGCCGCGTGACATTGAATCTGTCCATGGTGCTAACAATGACAGCCGGGGTGGTCAGAAAGAAAAGCAGAATAAATAATGCCAAGTTCAGGCCAGCAAACCGAACCCACCACACCGGACCCGACACCGCCAAGTTCTCCCTGCCAATGACAGAAAGATAAGGTCACTATACAGAATGGTCAGGAGGAGAAGGACAGACATTGCCACACAAGCCTCCTACCAGATGACGTCATTGGGCGCCGGAGCGTAACGCACCCCCCACTGGTGCGAATGCAGGACCGGAGTGACTGAGGATTGCTGAGGGGATCGGCGGCATCGTGGATGGACATAATCCTGGATGATCCTGAGGGGAAGAAATCGCTACAGTTACTTCGATTATCAACGCTATTCCAAGCAAAGTCTTTACCTATAAAATGTAAATGTACTACATTGATGTATGTAGTAAACAAGCTCCACCCATGAGATGTATGTAGTAAACAAGCTCCACCCATGAGATGTATGTAGTAAACAAGCTCCACCCATGAGATGTATGTAGTAAACAAGCTCCACCCATGAGATGTATGTAGTAAACAAGCTCCACCCATGAGATGTATGTAGTAAACAAGCTCCACCCATCAGATGTGTGTAGTAAACAAGCTCCACCCATCAGATATGTGTAGTAAACAAGCTCCACCTATCAGATGTGTGTAGTAAACAAGCTCCACCCATCAGACGTAAAAATAAAAAACTCCACCTATCAGATGTACATTAGGGAGTAAAAAATCTCTACCTGACAGATGTAGGGAATAAACAGAACATTTTATGTTAGTCTTAGAACCAGAATATATTGTTTTATTATCTCTGCGGCATATTTTTCTAAGCAAGAGAAATCATGGGTGGAGTCTGTACTTGCTATACTTCTAATGGGCGGAGCTTGTTTACTTCCCTAATCTGATGGGTGGAGCCTGTTAACGGTCGGAAAATCCAATGAAAAGCTCCCATCGGACTGTTTCCATCGGAAATTCCGACTGTGTGTATGCGGCATTAGAGTCTGCAAAAGACTTTAGACTGGGGTGGAGGTTCATCTTCCATCAGGACAACGACCCTAAACATACAGCCAGAGCTACAATGGAATGGTTTAGATCAAAGCATATTCATGTGTTAGAATGGTCCAGTTAAAGTCCAGACTTAAATCCAATTGAGAATCTGTGGCAAGACTTGAAAATTGCTGTTCACAGACGCTCTCCATCCAATCTGACAGAGCTTGAGATATTTTGCAAAGAAGAATGGGCAAAAATGTCCTCTCTAGATGTACAAAGCTGGTAGAGACATCCCCAAAAAGACTTGCAGCTGTAATTGCATTGAAAGGCGGTTCTACGCCACACTTTTTACACATTTATTTGTAAAAAGTGTGGAAAACCATTTATCATTTTCCTTCCACTTCACAATTATGTGCCACTTTGTGTTGGTCTATCACATAAAATCCCAATAAAATCCATTCACGTTTTGATGGAGCATGACAAAATGTGGAAAATCTCAAGGGGTCTGAATACTTCAAGGCACTGTATAATCTGGAAAGGATGGCATTTTCCTACCAGGCGCAGAGTATAATATAGAAGATACACAAAGCCGGTAACTTGGGCAATTCTGATCTCTGCCACTCACACTGCCGTCATCCTCTCGTCCTGGAAGGTGACAAATGCGGCACCCAGCCTCTTCAGGGGGATTCGGTTCCTCTCTGCTGTAAACTCATCAGTCAGTTTCTCCTCCAGCTCAGCATAATACTGCTCTGCCTCCACCTGGTGGAAAACACGGGGAAGGACGTTCACGGAGAACAAATATAAAAACTGTATGTCAGTCTTTACAATGAGCTGATATCAATTTACAATGTTATCCCTACACAAGATACAGATGTAAGAAACATGTCAGATAAAAAATGTATAATAATAATAATAATAGTGTATGACAGGAAGGACATTAGAGTGTAAGCCCTTCTGGTGCAGAGACTGGTGTGACTGGCATAGTGTTCTCTGTACAGCACTACAGTATATGTCAGAGCCATATAAATGTATTATAACAACAGCGTGTGGCTGGGTTGAGAACATTAAAGTGTAAGCTCCTTTGGTGCAGAGACTTAATGTGAATGGCTCAATGTTCTTTGTAATATGTCAGAGCTATTTACATGCATCATAATAATAATAATAGTGTGTAAATTTTTGTTTATTAAAAATCTTAAACATATAACATAATAAAAACATATTTACATATATACAGAATAAATAAATGATATATAAACAAACAAAAAATAGCTTACCTAAAAAACAAACAGAACCAAATATTTAAACCGAGATATATGTTATTATTATAATAACGCACAACAAAGACCTAACCTCCACCTAGGCCTAGACACATCCTCGGGATAAGAAACTATTACACATCGATCCCAGGCACGCAAGTCTTTGTTCAAAAATCGGATCCTATAAGGCCCCTTTCACACTGGGGCGGTGCGGGGCGGCGACGGTAAAGCAGCGCTATGTTTAGCGCTGCTTTACCATCGTTTTACCCGCGGTATGCGGCCGCTAGCGGGGTGGTTTTAACCCCCGCTAGCGGCCGCAAAAGGGTTAAAAACCTCTGCAAAGCGCCGCTGCAGCGGCGGTTTGCGGGCGGTATCCCCGCGGTTTCCCATTGATTTCAATGGGAAGGAGCGGTATAGGAGCGGTAAATACACCGCTCCTTCACCGCTCCAAAGATGCTGCTAGCTGGACTTTTGTTGCGGTCCTGCTAGCGCACCGCTCCAGTGTGAAAGCCCTCCGGCTTTCACACTGGAGTGAATGGGGCCGGTTTTTTCAGGCGGTATACAGGCGCTGTACCGCCTGAAAACCGCCCCAGTGTGAAAGGGGCCTTACAATCAAGGGGACGTGAAAGGACAGAGGGAAAGAGGCACACCCAGAGACGGACAGACAGCAGCTACGGGGACCTGACATTCCTCCATGCCTTCGTCCAAGCCCCCGGCCACCACCTGTCCTTCTCAAGACCTCGAATCTTCCCAACTTCACCCAGAATGTTGTGCACCACCACCACCTCGCCAGGAAGGAATTTTTTTCCCGAATGGAAACCTGACACCGTGCATTCCACGTGAAGAACGAACTACTAAGCTACGTATATACTCGAGTGTAAGCCGACCCGAATATAAGCCGAGGCACCTAATTTTACCACAAACTGGGAAAACGTATTGATTTGAGTATAAGCCTAGGGTGAGAAATGCGCAGCTACTGTTAAGCCCCATACACACGCGCGGATTATCCGAGGACCAGGTCCGTCAGACCATGTCCGTCATACTTTGTCTGATGTTGGTGTTGCATACACACGGTCGGACAAAGTTGTCGGAAAATCCGATCATTCTGAACGTGGTGACGTTTGTTGCCTACGACGGGACTACGTAGAGGCTAGTAGCCAATAGCTTTGGTCTTGTAATGTGATCTGAGCATGCGTAGCACTTTGTCTGGTCGGACTACCATACACACGATCGGATTTGGTGTGATCGGACCTTGTTGTCCAAAAATCTATCCAACAGGAGATAGGACTTTGTCCGTCAGACAATCTGATGGAAACTGTCCGATGGTGCATACACACGGTCTGATTTTCCGACAACATTGTAGGATAGGACAGAATCCATCGGAAAATCCTACCGTGTGTATGGGGCTTAAGTGGAAAAGGGGGTCAACAATGTCCATTTGCAGCCTCACTGTGCCCATTTGCAGCCACTGTGCCCATTTGCAGCAATAGGTCCCCCAAACTTCAAAATTGGTAGTTTACGGGTTCCTAGATGCCCCCTAGCTGCAGCCAAAATTTGGGTCTCTGGACCCAAAGGGTCCCGAAATGACATTGCTGCAGATGGACACAGTTGACTGACTTTGGGGCCCACTAGGAACCCCATCTGGATATGTTGTAGTGTTAGTTCCACTGGGTTTGAATACCAAATTTGGAGTTCCTAACACTAAGTGTCCCCAAGATACGGGGCCCCAAAGTCGGGTCTGAAAATGTCAAGCACTTTTCTGCAGCAGAGAATGACATTTTCCGAACAGACTATGGGGCCCCGTATCTCGGGGCCACTTAGTGCTAGGAACCCCATCTTTGGATATCTTGTAGTGCTGTGTCCACTGCGTTGGCATATGCCCCAATTTCGGGTCGGAAAATTAAATTTTCTGCTGCAGAAAAGTGCTTGACTCAAGTAGAAGCCGAGGGGGGCATTTTCAGCACAAAAAAATGTGCTGAAAAACTCGTCTTATACTCGAGTATATACGGTAACTAGAAAAAATGTTTCAAAATCAAAACCCCGATGGGTCTCAAAAGACCCGTTCGACCACTCTGCATAACTCAAGTGGGAAAGGAAAGGGATACCCAGAGCCCCACCCACCCACTTATAGACTTTTATATTGTAGGGGCACTGAAGCAAGAAATGGTCCATCGTCTCCTCCACACTCCACTCTTGGACAACCATGGTTCTCCGCAGAGTGATGCTTCAAGTTTCACCTCACATAGAGTCTGCCATGGAACAAGAGCCAGGCCAAATCCCGTAACTTTAAAGGGATTCTCTCCAGATTAAACACAGACCCTCCCTCATAACAGGGCATGGGCAATCCCTCAAGGCCAGTGGCTCGCTAAAGGCAGATTCAACAACCCTCCTCTCCAGGGCCTTCCTAGGAAGAGACTTAATTTCTTCCGCCGTCACTCGCCACCGTCGAAGCATTTTCAGACATGGGGCAACATAAGCCAGAAGCTTACAATGTCAGACCCTCAGGGTTTTCACTTGCCCACCATTCTCCCAGCTTCGCAGAAAAGGCCTAAATTAGGACTGAAAAATACCAACCCACCCAGGTGGTTCCTCTGCCAACATGTTACCAAAATTATGTTTCAAAAACATCAGAGGAAAAAATACCACTGGGTTTACCATACCTAGGCCACCCATCCGCCTACGAAGGTAAGTTACAGACGTCTTAATGAGGTCAGTGGCTCACTAAAGGCAGATTCAACAACCCCCCTCTCCAGGGCCTTCCTAGGAAGAGACTTAATTTCATCCGTCGTCACTTGCCACTACCAAAGCATTTTCAGGCGTGGGGCAACGTAAGTCGGGAGATTACCATGTCAGACTCTCAGGCTTTTCACAGGCACCATTCATCCAGCTTCGCAGAAAAGGCCTAAACCAGGACTGAAAAATACCAACCCACCCAGGCCAGAACAGATATTAGAGTGTAAGCTTCTCTGGTGCAGAGACTGGTTTGCTTAGCTCAGGGTTCTCTGTACAGAATATTTAGAAATGTATAATAATAATAATAATAATAATAATAGGTGTGCAGTGGGGGCATTAGAATATAAGCTCCTCTGGTGCAGAGACTAATCTGAATGGCACATTTTATCTTTAAAAGGCAACTTCATCCAGGCTCATAGCAATCCTTTGCGGCTATGAATATTGGGGTGGAAGACCTTCTGTCACCCTCTTTAAGGCAATCTTGACACATTATTTACTTTGTAAATGCAGCTTCACCCAGGATTCACAGCAAGCAGCTGCAGCTCCATGTATCCATTCAGACACCAAGCTTCGGCCCGTCCCAGCCCACTCTCTCCTGAATGAATGAATGAATAATTTGTATAGTGCTACAAATGCGAACTGAA
Source organism: Lithobates sylvaticus (assembly GCA_028564925.1). Classification (NCBI taxonomy): domain Eukaryota; kingdom Metazoa; phylum Chordata; class Amphibia; order Anura; family Ranidae; genus Lithobates; species Lithobates sylvaticus. Next base: position 56,911,242 of record CM053038.1, read on the forward strand.
TCGCGTCAAGGCGCTGGATTCGACCAGTGTTGTCAAGCTTCTAGAAGAGGTAGGTCTTGAGGCCTGATGGTTTTCTTCCATGCGGATGTAAGTCGGTAGAGCGTTCCATAGCCGCAGTCCTTGGACTGCGAATCTTCATTCTCCCTTTGATTTGTAACAGGATTTGGGAATGAGGAGGATGTTTTGGTTAGATGATCGAAGGCTGTGATTGTGCATCCATTGATATTTCTGAGTCAAAGATGACCCCAAGATTCTTGGCCTTGTTTCTTGGAGCGATGGTCTGTCCCAAGATGGTGGGTGGTGACCAAGGGGTCTTGGTTTGGGAATTTTGGTTTGCGTGTAGGATAAGAAGCTCTGTTTTCGTTTCGTTGAGTTTGAGGGAGCTAGTGGTCATCCAGTCGTCTATCAAAGTGAGGCATTTTTCTAGTTGCTGATGGTGGTCTTTTTGTCCGGTAATGCGAAGGTAGAGTTGAGTGTCATCAGCGTATGAGTGGAAGCAGAGGTCTGATCTTCTGATGGTTTTGAGGAGTGGGCGGATGTAAATGTTGAAGAGCACTGGCGACAAGGGTAATCCTTGAGGGACTCCACAAGAGATTGCCCGGGTTTCAGAGGTGAAGGCTCCTAGTTTTACTGTCTGAGAACGATTTCCTAAGAAGGATGCGAACCATTGTAGATCTGAATTGGTGACTCCTGCTACTTCTGTGAGGCGGATGAGTAAAGTATTGTGGTCCACTGTATCAAATGCTGCACTGAGGTCCAACAGTACCAGGAGACATGATTCTCCATCATCTGCTGCTTCAAGGGCGTCCTCATTGGCTGACTGAGTTTTATTGACAGCAGCAGGAGCCAATGGTGCCACGCTGCTGTCTCAGCCAATGAAGAGGGAAGTCCCGGGCAGCCGAGAAAATCCTACAACATTGCGAGATAGAGATGGGGCTCAGGTAAGTATTAGGGAGGCTGCTGCCCACAGAAGGCTTTTTATCCTAATGCATAGAATGTATTTAGATCCATATTAGCAAGCTGGTGATTGGTTGCTTAGGACCACCCTGTGTCCTAGCAACCAATCACCAGCAGTTTAACATAAAAAATGTATTCGGCCAGCAAAAGTCCGATGGAGCATACACACGGTCGGAATTTCCGACCAAAAGCTCTCATCAGTCTTTTGCTGGCCGAATTTCCGATTGTGTGTACGCGGTATTAAAGTTTATGTAAAGCCTGAACATTTTTGGTTTGCTTTGGATAGAAAGTGATGGATTAGACCCTCTGTCAGGCTGTTGCTCATCCATCGGGACTGAAAGTTAGAGGAAATTCAAAATGTTAAGATGTCAGCAAAACAATAGGTGAGGGGGCACTTGCTTTACTGACAACTGTCTAAGGCAGGGGTCTCAAACTGGCAGCTGTTGTGAAACTACAAGTCCCATTGCAGCTGGAGGGCCGCCAGTTTGAGACCCCTGGTCTAAGGCCTTGTTCACACGGGGGTACTACAGCGTACACCTGTGCGCGGGCAACTGTCTGCGTTTAGCCGCTGTTTCCCAAATAACCTGCATGGGACTGCCTGCATGCACAGAACACCTGTGCATACCCACATGGGCAAACATGTCCCTCGCACGTGTATGCTGTAGTACCCCCATGTGAGCGAGGCCTAAGAGGGGATCTCTTCCATTTTATAGACAGTTAGGCCTGGTACACACGTACCGAAAGTTGGCCGGTTCAGTAGGAACCCGACAACTTTCATTACGTGTGTACTGCCGTAATGATCCGAGAAACAGACGATTTTTCGTCTTTTGTTTTTTTTTGCATGCTAGTCGCATATCGAAAATGGAGACGTTACTAAAGTTATGAAAATTCTCGTACGACGGAATAAAAGATCGGAAGTGATGTCATGTGTTGTAGTGTATTTGTATTGTATTTTCGGACAACAACTGTACCGATTAAACGTAAATCGTGCGATCTGGTGTCGCACGAGAAAAATTTTCGTGCATTTGTCTGATCGAATAATATCGGATGAACTGTCACGATCGGCTCTCAAAAGCTCTGTACTAACAATCTGATTATCGTACGATCGATTCAAAAGCGGTATATTTTCGGATCGTGTGTGAGCGCCATTGGTGTCAGATTCCTCCGCCGCAATGTCACAGTCCTGCTAAAAATCGCTGATCGACGCCATTACTAGTAAAAAGACAAAAAAATCATAAAAATTTACATAAACGTATCCCATAGTTTGTAGACACAATGTCACAGTCCTGCTAAAAATCGCTGATCGCTGATTATTTGGGTACAGCGTCGCACGACCGCGCAACTGTCAGCTAAAGTAACACAGTGCCCTATGACAAAAAATGGCCTGGTCATAAAAGGGGGTAAATCTTCTGGAGCTGAAGTGGTTAAAAAAATTGAATATAATATAATTATTAATAAAAATATATAAATTAAAAAAAAAAAAAACGTCAGTTTCAGTTTCGGCCAAGTGCATCCTGATTTTTTGGTTTCAGTAGCAACATTTTTATTTTGGTGCACCTCTATCAACAACCTACAAAGTATTAAAATAGAACTATAGGCAAAACTTTTTTTTACTTGATATTCGATAGAGTAAAGAAGGGTAATAATTCTGTCAGATTTTTTTTTTTTTGCCATCTGTGTCCCATTGTGGAGATTTCTCTTCACTTCCTGCCAAACAGGAAATCCCTGCAAATTAAGGGAAACCCCTGGGGACCCCCCAAGTCCTCATTAGAAGATTTCCCCTCTATTCGTTTTTTAAGGACGACCCAAAATTTGGGATTTTCTTTCACTTTGAATGATAATGGTGAATAGGACAAATAGAGAGACTGAGGGGTTTATTTACTAAAACTGGAGAGTGCAAAATCTGGTTAAGCTCTGCACAGAAACCAATCAGCTTCCAGGTTTTATTGTCAAAGCTTCATTGAACAAGCTGAAGTTGAAGCTGATTGGCTCCCATGCACAGCTGATTCTGAGTGCTCCAGTTTTAGTAAATCCACCCCTGAATCTCCTTAAAGTGGGGTGCCCCCTAAAAATTTTTTTTTAAAAGTCAGCAGCTACAAATACTGCAGCTGCTGACTTTTAATAATCGGACACTTACCTGTCCCAGGGTCCAGTGATGCGGGGGAACCCCCCCCCCCCACTCGTTACCTGCTCCACTTGCGGCGTCGGCATTCTTACTGTGGGCACCCGGCTGTGGCTTCACAGCCGGGCACCCACTGCGCATGCGCGAGAGCGGCGCCGCGCGCCGTGATGCGACGCTCAGTCATCTGGGACACGTGACAGGTCCCAGATGACTGTGTGGCACCGAGGGGAAGTGATGTCAGTGCCCGGGCACTTAAGGTGGCAGACTACAAGGGACCCCCTAGCAACAGGCATTTAGAGGTGAGTAAAACATTTTTTTTTTCCAATTATTTTATTTATTTATTTTTTATGATTTTTAAGCAATTTTCTTTTTTTTTTGGTGGAAACACCACTTTAATGGGGGGCACAGACAGCAATAAAAACTGACAGGGGTTCTAATCCCTCTCCACTCTAAAACTAAAAAAGTTTTACCTTTTCGTTATACTTTAAAGGCCAGTTCACACCACATGCAGTCCAGAGCGTTTTTTTTTCTGCATCAAAAAGGCATGGATAGTAGGTTATATGGTTTTTAATGGCATAGTTCACACCAGTGCGGTCAGCTCCAGCAGAAAAAGTAAAAACATGCTGCTTTTTTTTTCTGCACTGGACTGGAAAACGCGGTAAAACGCACCAAAAACCGCCCCGGGATGCCCCAAAAACGCATTGGAAAACACGTGTCCTTATTTAAGGTTAAGAAAAAAAAGAGGGGGGAAAAGGCGCTGGACTGCGTCAAAACCGCACATGCACTAAAACGTCCAGAACGCATCCGGACTGCGTTTCTATGGTGTGAAAACGGCAATGGCGGCCCTGTACTTCCATCGATCGGGTCCTTCACTATCGGCTTTATTATTATTAGTCCTGCCACACATTGGCGCACTCACGGTCTGGAAGCCGCAGCAGTCGCAGGGGCAGAGCCGGGCACACGGGTGAGTTTTGATAAAGATCCTCCCTTCTTTCTGCGACTGTCCAGCGAAGTACATGCGACCTTTCATGGCGCGCCGCCTGGGGAGGAGCAGAGAAGACGGGTGATTGGTAGAGAAGGAGCACAAAGGGGGGGGAAGGGATGATGGGAGCGTCTTCTCACCTTTCTATGTCCAGCTTCATCAGCCGCCGGACGTCATAACAGAACTGGACATCGGTGACGGTACAGCTGGGGTACGCCTCACTGCGACAAGAACACAGGGCGGGGTCAGAATGGGGGGCAGAGGGGGGGTAACAGGGGGTGTCATTTATTCTGGGGAGGAGCTACTTACTGGAAATGTTTGGTGATAAGGGAGGAGTCTGCGATTTCTCGTGGGATTCGGGTCACCATCAGCGTTCTCACCACCTAGGAAAACAAAGGAATGCGATCGATCAGAGGCGGGAGGAGTCCTCGCTCTGTGCCAGGGGCCCGGGGTCTCACCCGCCTTACCTTCTCATCCTCCCGGTAGTGTAATGAGGCGGAGTGATGCCGCATACAGAGGACGGTCATCAGGAAATAGAAGAGAGCCAAGACACTGTGCAGCCAGAGAAACCGATCCCTAAGAGGGGGAGAAACACGGCCAATCACAGAGCATTACCGCTCCCCAATGTATAAACACTGACTACTCACTGCACCCCAATGTATGTCTGCTGACTACTCACTGCACCCCAATGTATGTCCGCTGACTACTCACTGCACCCCAATGTATAAACATTGACTACTCACTGCACCCCAATGTATATCCACTGACTACTCACTGCACCCCAATGTATGTCCGCTGACTACTCACTGCACCCCAATGTATGTCTGCTGACTACTCACTGCACCCCAATGTATATCCACTGACTACTTACTGCATCCCAATGTATGTCCGCTGACTACTCACTGCACCCCAATGTATATCCACTGACTACCACTGCATAACTACTCACTGCATCCCAATGTATGTCCGCTGACTACTCACTGCATCCCAATGTATGTCCGCTGACTACTCACTGCACCCCAATGTATGTCCGCTGACTACTCACTGCACCCCAATTTATGTCCACTGACTACTCACTGCACCCCAATGTATGTCCGCTGACTACTCACTGTATGTCCGCTGACTACTCACTGCACCCGCTGACTACTCACTGTGTATGTCCGCTGACTACTCACTGCACCCCAATGTATATCTACTGACTACTCACTGCACCCCAATGTATATCCACTGACTACTCACTGCACCCCAATGTATGTCCACTGACTACTCACGGCTCACTACTCCCCCACCCCAATGTATGTCCACTGAACTGCTCACTGTCACCCCAACGTATAAACTACTGCACACTGCACCCCAATTATATTTACTGACTACTCACTGCACCCCAATGTATGTCCCCTGACTACTCACTGCACCCCAATGTATGTCCCCTGACTACTCACTCACTGCACCCCAATGTATAACAATGTATATCCGCACTCACCACCCCAATGTACCACTGACTACTCACTGCACCCTAATGTATAACAACTACTCACTGCACCCTAATGTATAAACACTGACTACTCACTGCACCCCAATGTATGTCCCCTGACTACTCACTGCACCCCAATATATAAACACTGACTACTCACTGCACCCTAATGTATAAACACTGACTATTCACTGCACCCCAATGTATGTCCCCTGACTACTCACTGCACCCCAATGTATAAACACTGAATTTATTTACACTGACTACTCGCTAAACCCCACTGTAATTACACTGACTACTCACTACACCCCATTGTATTTACACTGACTACTCACTGCACCTCAATTTATGAACAATGACTACTCGTTGATCACCCAATGTACGTACATTGATTATCCACTGCAGCCCAATGTACAGTATGTACACTGATTCCCCACTACACCCAATACATGGAGAACTCACTGTGTGGGAACATTGACAATGGTGGTACGCCCAAACTGAGCCGGACTGTCACCTGCAGATACAGAGGGGAGACTTTTAAGTAGGAACATACAGAGAATAGGGGGGTAATGCTTAGGAAATGGGGGGTCACTCACCCAGCAAATCCCCAGAGAAGTTCACCGGCAGAATGATGGCGACGGAGAAGACACAGATGAGTAAGGTCAGCACTAGAAGATGTCGCTGATAGGACAGGTAAGTGATGGCATCTACTCCACACTTACTCAGAATTTCCTCATCCCTGTAGAGGGACAAGACATCACAACTGAGGGAAATATCGCTTACCATCAAAATCTACCTTGAACCTTCTCCCTGCTTATCTGCCCATCCTCCACCAAACCCTCCAAAGTACCCATTCCCCCACCATTAAACTACCCCACATGTCCACCTCCATCCACCAAACCACCCCAACTGCACATACCCCCTTCGCTAAACATCCCCCAACTGCCCCCACCCCTCCTCCACCATACCCCGCCAACCACCTATTCCCCTTCCCCCACTCAACCAAACCTTCCAACTGCCCATCTCCTCTTCATCATATCTTACCATCTGCCCATTCCTGCTTCACCATACCTCACCAACCACCTTTCCCTCCCTCCATTAAACTTATCAACTGCCTATCTCCTTCCACTATACCTCGCCAACTGCTCATCCCCCTCCACCTACACCCTCCCCTCCAACTGCCACCCCTCCACAATTCCTTCAATCTCCACCAACCACTTAACCCCCCTCCCCCCATCATCTTTTTTCCTGTACCATCTTCACTGTGACACCTCACACCCCCCTACCACCCTATATCCACCATTCTCTAGAATCCTAAACCAAAACAGGTCCTCACTTCATCTGATAAATGGAGCTGAGCCAGGAGCAGAAGCCCTGCAAGAGAGGAACCATGCAATATTATATTATATTATATTTTATTTATACTGTATAGACATGTACATACCAAGCACAGCACAGTAGCATACACCACATTTTATACCAATTTACACTAGATGGGATGGATTGTCTATTTTTGATTTATTTAGATATTCTGACACCAATAATTTGTTATCTTTTGGTGCATGAGTATTTTTTAACATTATAATTGCTATTATTATGGAGGTCAAGCACGCCAGTTTTCAAAAGCCCCAAAAAAAAAACAATTTAATGATCACGGTAAGGGGTGCAGGCAGGAGTGGGGAAGGGGTGAAGGGAAGAGTGGAAGAAGGGTGAGGGCAGGAGTGGGGAAGGGGTGAAGGGAAGAGTGGAAGAAGGGTAAGGGCAGGAGTGAGGAAGGATAAGGGTGCAAGGCACGTCACTTACCAGGTCTTTATTACTGAGGTCTGGCGGGCTGGTCTCACATGGCGATTTCTCCTTGTCACTCGGCTCCCCGTAAAAGAGAGAGGTGAGGCTGGACCAAAAACATACGTTTAGTTTGAAATCTGCAAATGGTCAGTAGTCCCTTCACCATGATAGCCACCACCTTAGACCTATCTCAGAAGCCACCACCACAGCCCCATCCCATCTGCCACCACTTCAGTTCCATCCTGTGTGCCTCCACCTAGGCTCCATCCCAGCAGTCTCCAACTAAGCCCCATCCCAGGAGCTCCACCTAGGCCTCACCCCAGGAGTTTCCACCTAGGCCCTACCCCACCAGCCTCCACCTAGGGCCCATCCCAGGAGCCTCCACCTGGGCCCCATCCCAGGAGCCTCCACCTGGGCCCCATCCCAGGAGCCTCCACCTTGGCCCCATCCCAGGAGCCTCCACCTAGGCCCCATCCCAGGAGCCTCCACCGTGGCTCCATCCCAGCAGCTCCCACTTGAGCCCCATCCCAGGAGCCTCCACCTTGGCCTCATCCCAGGAGCCTCCACCTACGCCCCATCCCAGGAGCCTCCACCTACGCCCCATCCCAGGAGCCTCCACCTAGGCCCCATCCCAGCAGCTCCCACTTGAGCCCCATCCCAGGAACCTCCACCTTGGCCTCATCCCAGGAGCCTCCACCTACGCCCCATCCCAGGAGCCTCCACCTACGCCCCCATCCCAGGAGTCTCCACCTAGGCCCCATCCCAGCAGCTCCCACTTGAGCCCCATCCCAGGAGCCTCCACCTTGGCCTCATCCCAGGAGCCTCCACCTACGCCCCATCCCAGGAGCCTCCACCTACGCCCCATCCCAGGAGCCTCCACCTAGGCCCCATCCCAGCAGCTCCCACTTGAGCCCCATCCCAGGAGCCTCCACCTTGGCCTCATCCCAGGAGCCTCCACCTTGGCCTCATCCCAGGAGCCTCCACCTACGCCCCATCCCAGGAGCCTCCACCTACGCCCCCATCCCAGGAGTCTCCACCTAGGCCCCATCCCAGCAGCTCCCACTTGAGCCCCATCCCAGGAGCCTCCACCTTGGCCCCATCCCAGGAGTCTCCACCTAGGCCCCATCCCAGCAGCCTTCTCCTAGGCTCCATCTCAGCAGCCTCCGCCTAGGCTCCTTCCCAGCAGCCTCCACCTAGGCTCCTTCCCAGCAGCCTCCACCTAGGCCCCATCCCAGCAGCCTCCACCTAGGCCCCATCCCAGCAGCCTCCACCTAGGCTCCATCCCAGCAGCCTCCACCTAGGCCCCATCCCAGCAGCCTCCACCTAGGCCCCATCCCAGTAGCCTCCACCTAGGCTTCATCCCAACAGCCTCCACCTAGGCTCCATCCCAGCAGCCTCCACCTCAGCCCCATCACATGGACCTTGACAAGGCACAGCAAGGAATCCAACAATGAAATGGTCTATGCTCTTGTCAAACACAGTGCAGGTGGGGGGAAGAATCATTAGGAATCTTAGAATTCACAGAGCTGACAATCTAAAAGTCTCCAAACAGCAGCCCAGCAATAAATAAAGAGATTATCACTGAATATGTACAGTATAGGGTAAAGCACAGGAGCCCAACACATTGTCCTACATATGTCATACACCAGAGCAACCCCAGAGCCCTCCACCACAATCAGAGTTACTCATTACTCATATGAGGTCCATCTACGTCGTATGGCAGGGCTGGGGAGAGAGTTCACAAGTCAGTGTAAGAACAGCAAGAATTATATTTACAATGAATGGACCAAGGGAGAGAGATAGAGACAGAGAGGGGGGATGGGGGGTACAAAGGAGGAGGGGGGGGGGGGGTAGAGGAAGAGCAGAAAGAGGGTAAAGAGAGGAAGGGAGAGACAGAGGAAGAGACAGAAAGAATCTTACCTGTCATTGTCTATAAGCAGAGCAAGACGTCCATAATCCCAAGCCGCCTTCCGCAAGCATGAGAACACCAGGAGCAACAACTGTGAGGGGGTTCAAAATAACATTAGGCCAGTAAACCAAGCTAACACCAGCATACCATCCCTTACCAGCGTACCCTCCAAAACAAGCGTACCCTCCAGTACAAGCGTACCCTCCAGTACAAGCGTACCCTACAATACCAGCGTACCCTCCAATACCAGCATGCCCTCCAATATCAGCATACCCTCCAATACCAGCATACCCTCCAATACCAGCATAACCTCCAATACCAGCATACCCTCTAATACCAGCATACCCTCTAATACCAGCATAACCTCTAATACCAGCTTGAGCTTACCCTCCAATACCAGCATACCCTCTAATACCAGCTTACCCTCCAATACCAGCATTCCCTCTAATACCAGCTTAACCTCTAATACCAGCATATCCTACCATCCAATACCAGCATACTCTCCAATATCAGCATACCCTCTAATACCAGCATATCCTCCAATACCAGCATACCCTCCAATTCCAGCGTACCCTCCAATTCCAGCGTACCCTCCAATACCAGCTTACCCTATAATACCAGCTTACCCTATAATACCAGCATACCCTCCAATACCAGCATACCCTCTAAAATCAGCATTCCCTCTAATACCAGCATATCCTACCATCCAATACCAGCGTACCCTCTAATACCAGCATACTCTCCAATATCAGCATACTCTCCAATACCAGCATACTCTCCAATACCAGCATAGCCTCAAATACCAGCATACTCTCCAATACCAGCATACTCTCCAATACCAGCATACCCTCCAATACCAGCCTACCCTCCAATACCAGCCTACCCTCCAATACCAGCATATTAGCTAATACCAGTGTACCTTCCAATACCAGCATACCTTCCAATACCAGCATACCCTCCTACACTAGCATACTCTCTGATACCAGCATACCCTTCAATACTAGCATACTCTTGGATACCAGTGTACCCTCCAATACCAGCATATCCTCTAATACCAGCGTTCCCTCCAATACCAGAACACCCTCTAATTCCAGTGTACTCTCCAATACCAGCATACCCTTCTATACCAACATACTCTCCAATACCAGGAAAGCCTCTAAAGCCTCATACACACGCTTAGATTTTCAGACCACCGAATGTCAGTTTTTTTGTGGCATGCTAGTCTCATGTCAAAAGTGAAGAGGTTATTCACAATACGAAAATTTTCGTACGACAGAATAAAACGTCAGAAGTGACGTAATGTGTTGAATAGTTTTGTATGTATTCTTTCGTTTCTGAGCACACGTAGCCTTGCTCTTACGATTTTTTTCATATGAAAACCGTACTAATGAAACTAAAATCGGACATTGAGTTTAAATCCGACAAAAATGTTATAGTCTACACATCCAGCTTTTGTCTGACGAAAAAGCAAAATCGGCTGTCGAAAGCACCGTACTAACGATCCGAAAATCGTCAGACAGCTCGTCGTACAAATTTTTCCATCTGATTTTCGTATCGTGTGTACGGGGCCTTAACACTGTCAAATCCATCTACACTATACTGTGGCAAAGCATACGAGGACACCCCTCCATAAAAAGATATTTTAGACAACTATGCGCCTTCAACCTTGTGGTAACAGTTTGAAGAAGGCCCTTTTTATGTCCAGCATGATTGGGGCCCTGTGTACAAAGCCAGCTCCATAAAGACCTGGTTTGACCAGTTTGGCTAAGCTCTGACCTCAACCCTACAGACAGGGCCGGGACAAGGGGTGGGCAGGAGGGGCGGCTGACCCTGGCGCAATGGTATATTGCAGGGGTAGGGGGCACCCTGAGCCTAACCCTAAGGGAAAGGGGGGGCGCAGTTTGGCAACTTTGCCCTGGGCACTGGATGACCTTGTCCCGGCACTGCCTACTGAACACTTTTGGGATGAACTGTAATGCTGATTGCAAGGCAGGTCTTCTCATCTAACATCAGTACCTGACCTCACAAATGGCCACAAATTCCCACAGGCACTCAAACTCCTGCGAAAAGGCTGTTATAGTGGGAACAATGCCATACTAATGTGCATGGACTTGGAATGGGATTTTCAACAAGCTCATATAAGTGTGATGGTTAGGGGTACACAAACGTTTAGCTATATGGTGTATATCAGCAAATACACCAAATACCGAAATACAGTTATTATGAACATACTCATATAATATACAAATATCTTAAAATACAGATACAACAGATACGTGATATGATAGCAGCAGCCGTTGTAATGTCCCCCCCCCCCCCCCCCCAAGAACCTTCTACCCACACCCTGCCCCCCCCCCCCCCCCCCATGGTCCCTCACACAAAACCTCCATACCAGCCAGGCTAGAAAGTTGATGGCGAGAACGGTGGGGACTCCTCCGAATGGCAGGCCCTGAAGCACCGTGCTGTGTGAACGGGCACTGTAACACTGGTCTGTCCCATTTCCTGGAGGCTCCTCCGTCACCAAGGGCTCTATGTAGGTGAATGTCTCAGAGGAGGCATCCATATTGCCACTGTAAAACACACCATATGATGTTATAGGGAGTACCAAGACCAGTAACACACAGAAACGGATGACATTTCAGAATTGCAGACCAGTGAGAGATGATTGGTTGTTATGTGTTTGGGCATTCTGAAATAATTCATGTTGGACGGGGGCATTTTTCTGTCCTACAACGTCTCTCCCCCATTCTTCACAAGGGAGTGGATAGGATGTATTTGGTGTGTTTAGGGATGAAATCAGGTCAAACAATGGGTAGTCACACAGGGACCGGTGAAGGGTGAGGAGGTCACAAACAGCAGGGTAGGATGTGGATGAGGAGCTCACAGCTCGCAGATGATCCAGGTGAAGGATGAGGACGTCAAAGAGGGAAGAGTATGAGCCAGGTGAGGAGGTCACAAAGAAAAACATATGATCGGGGTGAGGTCGTCACATAGGAAATGGTATGATCCATGCAAGGAGGTTACAGAAGAACAGAGGAAAGGGTATGTTGGGGTTAAGAAGGTCAATGTGGGAAGGATATGATCCAGGTGAGAAGGTCACAGAGGAAAATGTATGACCTGGGTGAAGAGTGAAGAGGTCACAGAGGGAAGGGTATGATCTGGGTGAGGAGGTCACAGAGGGAAGGGTAATATCTGGGTGAAGAGTGAATAGGTCACAGAGTGAAGGGTATGATCTGGGTGAGGAGGTCACAGAGGGAAGGGTATGATCTGGGTGAGGGGTGAGAGAGGGGAAGGGTCACAGAGGGAAAGGGTGGGAAGGTGATCTGGGAAGAGGTCACAGAGGAAGGGTAATATCTGGGTGAAGAGTGAATGAGGTCACAGAGAGGGAAGGGTAATATCTGGGTGAAGAGTGAAGAGGTCACAGAGGGAAGGGTATGATCTGGGTGAGGAGGTCACAGAGGGAAGGGAAGGGTAATATCATGATCTGGGTGAGGAGGTCACAGAGGGAAGGGTAATATCTGGTGAGGAGGTCACAGAGGGAAGGGTAATATGATCTGGGTGAGGAGGTCACAGAGGGAAGGGTATGTATCTGGGTGAGGAGGGTCACAGAGGGCATGGGTAATATCGAGTGATCGAGTGAAGAGGTCACAGAGGGAAGGGTAAATCTGGGTGAGGAGGTCACAGCGGGAAGGTAATATCACATAGGTCACAGAGGGAAGGGTATGATCTGGGTGAGGAGGTCACAGAGGGAAGGGTAATATCTGGGTGAAGAGTGAAGAGGTCACAGAGGGAAGGGTATGATCTGGGTGAGGAGGTCACAGAGGGAAGGGTATGATCTGGGTGAGGAGGTCACAGAGGGAAGGGTAATATCTGGGTGAAGAGTGAATAGGTCACAGAGTGAAGGGTATGATCTGGGTGAGGAGGTCACAGAGGGAAGGGTAATATCTGGGTGAAGAGTGAATAGGTCACAGAGTGAAGGGTATGATCTGGGTGAGGAGATCACAGAGGGAAGGGTATGATCTGGGTGAGGAGGTCACAGCGGGAAGGGTAATATCTGGGTGAAGAGTGAAGAGGTCACAGAGTGAAGGGTATGATCTGGGTAAGGAGGTCACAGAGGGGAATGTGTTTGTTCTCTATCCTGTGGAGGTCTAACTATATAGAGAACCTGATTGGTTTTGGTAATCCACACATCTCTTTGAGGCTGATGATTTAGGCATCGGGTGTTTAGAGCTGAAATAAGAAAGTAGTGCTGTACACCATCACAGTGCAAGATATCATTACCTGGTCGTGTTCAGATAATCAGCTAGGTGGTCTCTTCATGACCTCTGAACTCCGAAGTACCCACAATGCTCTGTTAGAGAAAAGGAAAACAACTGTACATCAGACTACACCTCCATATTAACATACAGTACACACCTACTACAACACACACCACACCCCGTCTACACCACATAGTATACTCCTCTGTAGGCCCCAATGCATATGACATACTACTGCACCACTCAGTATACCCCTAATCCAACATCCCGCACTACACTGGCACTACATCCCAATCTACACCACACCATATACTACATCCTACATTACACAGTACCTTCCCACTACATGACTGCTACACCACACCAAACCAATACTACAGCCCACTATACCAATACAACACCACCGCACCAATACTACGGCCCACCATAAAAAATACAACACTACAGCCCACCATACAAATACAACACCACCGAACCAATACTACAGCCCATCATACCAATACAACACCACCGCACCAATACTACGGCCCACCATAAAAAATACAACACTACAGCCCACCATACAAATACAACACCACCGCACCAATACTATAGCCCACCATACCAATACAACACCACCGCACCAATACTACAGCCCACCATACCAATACTACAGCCCACCATACCAATACAACACCACTGCACCAATACTACAGCCCACCATAAAAAATACAACACCACCGCACCAATACTACAGCCCACCATACAAACACAACACCACCGAACCAATACTACAGCCCACCATACCAATACAACACCACCGCACCAATACTATAGCCCACCATACCAATACAACACCACCGCACCAATACTACAGCCCACCATACCAATACAATGCCACTGCACCAATACTACAGCCCACCATACCAATACAACACCACCGAACCAATACTACAGCCCACCATACCAATACAATGCCACTGCACCAATACTACAGCCCACCATACCAATACAACACCACCGAACCAATACTACAGCCCACCATACCAATACAATGCCACTGCACCAATACTACAGCCCACCATACCAATACAACACCACCGAACCAATACTACAGCCCACCATACCAATACAACACCACCGAACCAATACTACAGCCCACCATACCAATACAACACCACCGAACCAATACTACAGCCCAACGCACCAAAAAGATCCCACCACACCAATACTACACCCCACCACTACTAAACCCAGAATGGCACGACTACTACACCCTACCACATCAATGCTATAGCCCACTAATACTGCAACCCAACACACCAATACTTTAGACAACCACACCAATACTACAGACCACTGGGGCTGCAACTAACAATTATTTTCATAATCGATTAGTTGGCCGATTATTGTTTTGAATAAGTCTCTATTATCACATCAGAGCCCCCCATTTTCACATCAGAGCCCCCCCCCCCCCCCATTTTCACAGGAGAGCCCCCATTATCACATCAGAGCCCCCTTCATCATATCAGAGTCTCCATTTCACATCAGAGCCCCCTCCATCACATCAGAGCCCCCTCCATCACGTCCCCCTCCCCATTTCACATCAGAGCCCCCCATTTTCACAGCAGAGCCCACTCCATCACATCAGAGCCACCTCCATCACATTAGAGCCCCCTCCATCAAATCAGAGCCGCCTCCATCACATCAGAGCCCGCTCCATCACATTAGAGCCCCCTCTATCACATCAGAGCCCCCTCCATCACATCAGAGTCTCCATTTCACGTCAGAGCCCCCTCCATCCCATCAGAGCCCCCTCCATCACGTTCCCTCCCCATTTCACATCATAGCCCCCATTATCACATCAGAGCCCCCTCATCACATCAGAGCCCCCTTTTACATCAGAGCCCCCTCCATCACATCAGAGCCTCCATTATAACATCAGAGCCCATCAAATCACAGCCCCATGTCTATGGATTTCACATCAGAGTCTCCATCAGAGTCTCCATTTCACATCAGAGCCCCCTCCATCACATTAGACCCGCCCCCTTTAAATCAGAGCCCCCTCCATCACATCAGAGCCCCCTCCATCACATTAGACCCGCCTCCATCAAATCAGAGCCCCCTCCATCACATCAGAGCCCCCTCCATCACATCAGAGCCCCCTCCATCACGTCCCCCTCCCCATTTCACATCAGAGCCCCCTCCATCACATCAGAGCCCCCTCCATCATGTCCCCCTCCCCATTTCACATCAGAGCCCAGATTTCACATCAGAGCCCCCTCCCCTGGGGTGCGTATCGTGTGGATCAGTGGTGTGGTGGGTTAGCCTGACACACCGCTACATCGATCTTGGTAAAGAGCCTACGGCAGAGGCTCTTTACCACGTGATCAGCCATGTCCAATCACGGCTGATCACGATGTAAACAGGAAGAGCTGTTGGCTTTTCATCACTCGCTTCTGACAGATGCAAGTAGATGCCCACCCAGGACCACCAGGATGCCGTCAGGACCACCAGGGATAGCCACCACACTGGACCACCAGGTATGCCACCCTAGACCACCAGTGAAATGCCAATCAGTGCCCATCCCCAATGCCTGCCAGTGCTATCAGTGATGCCAATCAATGCCATCTATCAGTACCCAGACACATCAGAGCCCCCTCCATCAAATCAGAGCCGCCTCCATCACATTAGAGCCCCCTCTATCACATCAGAGCCCCCTAGTAGCCCCCTAGTATTGGGTCGGTGATGTTGTATTTTTTATGGTGGGCTGTAGTATTGGTGTGGTGGTGTTGTATTGGTATACCCATCAGTGCCACGTATCAGTGCCCAGCAGCGCTGCCTATCAGTGCCACCCATCAGTACCCATCAGTGCAGCCTTTCGGTGCCCATCAGTGCCCACCAGTGCCACCCATGAGTGCCCATCAGTGCGGCCTATAAATGCCCATCAGTGCTGCATATCAGTGCCCATCAGTGCCACCTACCAGTGCCACACAAGTACCCATCAGTGCAGCCCTTCAGTGCCCATCAGTGTCGCTTTTCAGTGCCCATGAGTTCCCACCATTGCCACCCATGAGTGCCAATCAGTGCCGCCTATCAATGCCCATCAGTGCTGCATATCAGTGCCGCCTACTGGTGCCCATCAGTGCCACCTATCGGTGCCCATCGTCAGAGCCTGTCAGTGCCCATCAGTGCCACCTCATTGGTGCCTCCTCATCGGTGCTGCCTTATCAGTGCCCGTCGTTGAAGGAGAAAACTTACTTATTTACAAAATTTTATAACAGAAACAAAAGAAAAACTTATTTTTTTTTTTTTAAATGTCGGTCTTTTTTTATTTGTTTAGCAAAAAAGAAAAACCGTAGAGGTGATCACAAAGAAATCTCTATTTGTGGGAACAAAATGATAAAAAATTCTGTTTGGGTACAGTGTAGCATGACCGCGCAATTGTCATTTAAAAAGTGACAGCGCTGAAAATTGTCCTGGGCAGGAAGGGGGTGTAAGTGCCCAGTATTGAAGTAGTTAAAGGGACAGTCATGTTATACTTACCTGCTCTTTAATGGTTTTGCACAGAGCAGCCCCGATTCTCCTCTTCGGGGGTCCCCCACCAACACTTTTGGCTCCTCCTGCCTTCAGAGCGCCCCAATAGCAAGGTAAAAAAAAAACTTCTGCCTTTAGAACCAATCACTTCCTGCCCAGGACTACATGTCCCATGAGGCATTGCTCCTCCTTCTCAGGCACTTACTGACCTGTATGGATGATGTACTGAGCTGTATGTGAGCTGCACTGTATTTCCTGATATGTAAACCAATAATGTATTCTGTATGCCGGCCGACTAATCGATTATCACAATAGTTCACAAATAGGTATTGTCATAATCGATTAGCTGACCCTACAGACCACCATACTATACCCCACCACACCACTACTACATGTACTAATACTAATACTGCACCCCAACACACTAATACTATTGACAACCGCACCCATACTACAGACCACCAAACCGATACTATAGACAAGCACACCAATCACTACTACACCCCACACTACATGACTTCTACACCCCATCACCACTACACCCCACACTACATGACTACTACACCCTATCACTATTACACCCCACACTACATGACTACTACACCCCACACTACATGACTACTACAGCCCATCACTACTACACCCCACACTACATGACTACTACACCCCATCACCATTACACCCCACACTACATGACTTCTACACCCCATCACCACTACACCCCACACTACATGACTACTACACCCTATCACTATTACACCCCACACTACATGACTACTACACCCCACACTACATGACTACTACAGCCCATCACTACTACACCCCACACTACATGACTACTACACCCCATCACCATTACACCCCACACTACATGACTACTACACCCTATCACTATTACACCCCACACTACATGACTACTACACCCCACACTACATGACTACTACAGCCCATCACTACTACACCCCACACTACATGACTACTACACCCCATCACCATTACACCCCACACTACATGACTACTACACCCCATCACCACCACACACTACATGACTACTACACCCCATCACTTCTACACCCCACACTACATGACTACTACACCCCATCACTACTACACCCCACACTATATGACTACTACACCCCATCACTACTACACCCCATCAATACTACATGACTACTACACCCCATAACTTCTACACTCCACACTACATGAATACTACACGCCATCACTTTAACACCCCACACTACATAACTACTACACCCCATCACTTCAACACCCCACACTACATAACTACTACACCCCACAATGCACCGCTACTACACCCCACACTACATGGCTACTACACCCCATCACTACTACACCCCACACTGCACAGCTATTACACCCCATCACTACTACACCCCACACTGCACCACTACTACACCCCATCACTACTACACCCCACACTGCACGGCTACTACACCCCACCACTACTTCACCCCACACTTCACCGCTACTACACCCCATCATTACTACCCCCCACCACTACTTCACCCCACACTGCACCGCTACTACACCCCACCACTACTTCACCCCACACCGCTACTACACCCCATCACTACTACACCCCACACTGCACCGCTACTACACCCCATCACTACTACACCCCACACTGCACCGCTACTACACCCCACCACTACTTCACCCCACACCGCTACTACACCACACCACTACTTCACCCCACACTGCACCGCTACTACACCCCACACTACACCGCTACTACACCCCACCACTACTTCACCCCACACTGCACCGCTACTACACCCCACCACTACTTCACCCCACACTACACCGCTACTACACCCCACCACTACTACACCCCACACTGCACTGCTACTACACCCCATCACTACTACACCCCATCACTACTACACTCCACACTTCACCGCTACTACACCCCACCCTGCACTGCTACTACACCCACCCTGCACCGCTACTACACCCCACCACTACTTCACCCCATCAGTACTACACCCCACACTGCACCACTACTACACCCCACACTGCACCGCTACTACACCCCACACTGCACCGCTACTACACCCCATCACTACTACACCCCACACTGCACCGCTACTACACCCCATCACTACTACACCCCACACTGCAGCGCTACTACACCCCACCACTACTTCACCCCACACTGCACCGCTACTACACCCCACCACTACTTCACCCCACACTACACCGCTACTACACCACTACTACACCCCACCACTACTTCATCCCACACTTCACCGCTACTACACCCTACCACTACTACACCCCAACACTACTTCACCCCACACTTCACCGCTACTACACCCTACCACTACTACACCCCACCACTACTACACCCCACACTGCACCACTACTACACCCCATCACTACTACACCCCACACTGCACCGCTACTACACCCCATCACTACTTCACCCCACACTGCATGGCTACACCCCACCAATATCACAGACCACCAATACTACAACCCCCCACACCACTCCAGCTCCCATATGACACCCTGTCTGCATGCATCGTGTCTCATCGTAGTGTTACATTGTATCTCCTCTCCCGGATTTCGGGTCACTCCTCCCTGTAGATAAACACAGCACACCCGGATCTTGGAGTGTAACAATCTCTCCGGTATAGAAGAGATCTCCGATACACGGTAAGGTCCCCGTTATAGAACGACCCCCCCCCCCCCCCCCCCACATCTCACCTGTCGGGCCGCAGCATCCTCCGCACACACATCACCCGAATCGGGCACCGCCTCCTGACATCAGCATTGTACGGCCCGGCGGGGCGGAGCTGTGCCCGTATGTCTTCGGTACCAGTACAGTCGGGCACTGGGCGGGGAGGGGGTGTGCCCATTACCCTGACCCCACGTTCACCCGCCAGGAGTGATGACCCGCTACGGGTGGCACTGGCTAGACAAACTGTCACTTACCGGCCGTGAATCTATAGGAGCGGATGGTTATCCAGTACTGGTCACCTACCGTCCTCATCTCTATTACTATAGGGCCATCGGTCACCTACCTTCCTCATATCTATTACTATAGGGCCACCGGTCACCTACTGTCCTCATATCTATTACTATAGGGCCATCGGTCACCTACCTTCCTCATCTCTATTACTATAGGGCCACCGGTCACCTACCGCCCATGTATCCAGTCCTGGTCACCTACCGTCCTCATATCTATTAATATAGGACCACCAGTCACCTACCGTCCTCATATCTATTACTATAGGGCCAGACAATCTGTATATCTATAGGGACAGATCACTATTCACCTACCATCTGTGTATCTATAGGGACAGAGCACTATTCACCTACCATCTGTGTATCTATAGGGGCAGAGCACTATTCACCTACCATCTGTGTATCTATAGGGACAGATCACTATTCACCTACCATCTGTGTATCTATAGGGGCAGAGCACTATTCACCTACCATCTGTGTATCTATAGGGACAGAGCACTATTCACCTACCATCTGTGTATCTATAGGGGCAGAGCACTATTCACCTACCATCTGTGTATCTATAGGGACAGATCACTATTCACCTACCATCTGTGTATCTATAGGGGCAGAGCACTATTCACCTACCATCTGTGTATCTAAAGGGACAGAGCACTATTCACCTACCATCTGTGCAGTGGTGTAACTAGAACCTTCAGGGCCCCGGTGCAAGAAACCATGAAGGGCCCCCCTGAACCCCAGCCGAGGCCCTTCCCTCCGAGTCCGGTGGTGGAACTCCAGGGCTACGGGTACGACTTTTGTGAGCCCTGTAGTTCCACCACTGGTATCAGCAGTTTTTTTTATTATTTTTTACAATTTTTTTAGGAGTCCCGTTGGGGGACTTTGGTGAGATATCAGAGGTCTAAACAGGCCTATGATGTTACACCTTTAAGACAAAGAGGAAGAAGGGAAAGGGAAATTGGGACCCTGTCCTCTGGGGAGAAGTGGGCCCTGTGCCCAGAAGAGATTGGGTGGCTGGGGAGGACAGACACCGGACTGAGCAGCACTGCATGGAGCAGGAGCGGGGGGACCCAGAGGAGCGGCAGAGGACACAGGTTGTGTGGGGAATGCACAACTAAAGAGCAGCCAGTGCGGTAGTCGAGCATGGAGCTCTGCTAGTCACCCCACACCTCCAGGGACCTGTGCGCCCAGTGCCTAACCACCTATGCTGCCACCGGCCATATGTAGAGGGGGCGGCATGGGCCCCTTGTAGCACAGGGCCCGGTTGCACTCGCGACTGCTGCACCCCCTATAGTTACGCCCCTGCATCTGTGTATCTATAGGGGCAGAACACTATTCACCTACCATCTGTGTATCTATAGGGACAGATCACTATTCACCTACCATCTGTGTATCTATAGGGACATGGCACTATTCACCTACCATCTGTGTATCTATAGGGGCAGATCACTATTCACCTACCATCTGTGTATCTATAGGGGCAGATCACTATTCACCTACCATCTGTGTATTTATGGGGACAGAACACTATTCACCTACCATCTGTGTATCTATGGGGACAGAGCACTATTCACCTACCATCTGTGTATCTATAGGGACAGATCACTATTCACCTACCATCTGTGTATCTATAGGGGCAGATCACTATTCACCTACCATCTGTGTATCTATAGGGGCAGAGCACTATTCACCTACCATCTGTGTATCTATAGGGACAGATCACTATTCACCTACCATCTGTGTATCTATAGGGACAGAGCACTATTCACCTACCATCTGTGTATCTATAGGGACAGAGCACTATTCACCTACCATCTGTGTATCTATAGGGACATGGCACTATTCACCTACCATCTTTGTATCTATAGGGGCAGATCACTATTCACCTACCATCTGTGTATCTATAGGGACAGAGCACTATTCACCTACCATCTGTGTATCTATAGGGACATGGCACTATTCACCTACCGTCTGTGTATCTATAGGGGCAGATCACTATTCACCTACCATCTGTGTATCTATAGGGACAGAGCACTATTCACCTACCATCTGTGTATCTATAGGGACAGAGCACTATTCACCTACCATCTGTGTATCTATAGGGACAGATCACTATTCACCTACCATCTGTGTATCTATAGGGACATGGCACTATTCACCTACCATCTGTGTATCTATAGGGGCAGATCACTATTCACCTACCATCTGTGTATTTATGGGGACAGATCACTATTCACCTACCATCTGTGTATCTATAGGGGCAGAGCACTATTCACCTACCGTCTGTGTATTTATGGGGACAGAACACTATTCACCTACCATCTGTGTATCTATAGGGACATGGCACTATTCACCTACCATCTGTGTATCTATAGGGGCAGAGCACTATTCACCTACCATCTGTGTATTTATGGGGACAGATCACTATTCACCTACCATCTGTGTATCTATAGGGACATGGCACTATTCACCTACCATCTGTGTATCTATAGGGGCAGAGCACTATTCACCTACCATCTGTGTATCTATAGGGACATGGCACTATTCACCTACCATCTGTGTATCTATAGGGGCAGAGCACTATTCACCTACCGTCTGTGTATTTATGGGGACAGATCACTATTCACCTACCATCTGTGTATCTATAGGGGCAGAGCACTATTCACCTATCATCTGTGTATCTATAGGGACAGATCACTATTCACCTACCATCTGTGTATCTATAGGGACAGAGCACTATTCACCTACCATCTGTGTATCTATAGGGGCAGATCACTATTCACCTACCATCTGTGTATCTATAGGGACAGAGCACTATTCACCTACCATCTGTGTATCTATAGGGACATGGCACTATTCACCTACTGTCTGTGTATCTATAGGGGCAGATCACTATTCACCTACCATCTGTGTATCTATAGGGGCAGAGCACTATTCACCTACCATCTGTGTATCTATAGGGACATGGCACTATTCACCTACTGTCTGTGTATCTATAGGGGCAGATCACTATTCACCTACCATCTTTGTATCTAAAGGGACAGAGCACTATTCACCTACCATCTGTGTATCTATAGGGGCAGATCACTATTCACCTACCATCTGTATATCTATAGGGACAGAACACTATTCACCTACCATCTGTGTATTTATGGGGACAGATCACTATTCACCTACCATCTGTGTATCTATAGGGGCAGAGCACTATTCACCTACCATCTGTGTATCTATAGGGACATGGCACTATTCACCTACTGTCTGTGTATCTATAGGGACAGAGCACTATTCACCTACCGTCTGTGTATTTATGGGGACAGAACACTATTCACCTACCATCTGTGTGTTTATGGGGACAGATCACTATTCACCTACCATCTGTGTATCTATAGGGGCAGAGCACTATTCACCTACCGTCTGTGTATTTATGGGGACAGAGCACTATTCACCTACCATCTGTGTATCTATAGGGGCAGAGCACTATTCACCTACCGTCTGTGTATCTATAGGGACAGAGCACTATTCACCTACCATCTGTGTATCTATAGGGACAGAGCACTATTCACCTACCATCTGTGTATCTATAGGGGCAGAGCACTATTCACCTACCGTCTGTGTATCTATAGGGACAGAGCACTATTCACCTACCATCTGTGTATCTATAGGGGCAGAGCACTATTTACCTACCATCTGTGTATCTAAAGGGACAGAGCACTATTCACCTACCATCTGTGTATCTATAGGGGCAGATCACTATTCACCTACCATCTGTGTATCTATAGGGGCAAAGCACTATTCACCTACCATCTGTGTATCTATAGGGACAGAGCACTATTCACCTACCATCTGTGTATCTATAGGGGCAGATCACTATTCACCTACCATCTGTGTATCTATAGGGACAGAGCACTATTCACCTACCATCTGTGTATCTATAGGGGCAGATCACTATTCACCTACTATCTGTGTATCTATAGGGGCAAATCACTATTCACCTACCATCTGTATATCTATAGGGACAGAACACTATTCACCTACCATCTGTGTATCTATAGGGGCAGAGCACTATTCACCTACCGTCTGTGTATTTATGGGGACAGAGCACTATTCACCTACCATCTGTGTATCTATAGGGACATGGCACTATTCACCTACTGTCTATGTATCTATAGGGACAGAGCACTATTCACCTACCGTCTGTGTATCTATAGGGGCAGATCACTATTCACCTACCATCTGTGTATCTATAGGGGCAGATCACTATTCACCTACTACCTGTGTATCTATAGGGGCAGATCACTATTCACCTACTATCTGTGTATCTATAGGGTCAGATCACTATTCGCCTACTATCTGTGTATCTATAGGGGCAGATCACTATTCACCTACTATCTGAATATCTATAGGGGAAGAGCACTATTCACCTACCATCTGTGTATCTATCATCTGTGTATCTATAGGGGCAGATCACTATTCACCTACCATCTGTGTATCTATAGGGGCAGATCACTATTCACCTACTATCTGTGTATCTATAGGGGCAGATCACTATTCAGCACCAGGCACCTGCCATCCATCTATCTATAGGGGAAGAGGGCTATTCAGTACCGATCATCTACTATGAATGAATCTTTAAGGCCAGAGCCCTATCCAGCACTGGTCACTTACTATCCGTGTATCTAGAGGGGCAAAGTGCTACAGAATGCAAGACCAGTTACCTACTGCCCATGTATTGTATCTATAAGGAATCCTTGTTTGGTATTGG
Organism: Lithobates sylvaticus; assembly: GCA_028564925.1. Classification (NCBI taxonomy): domain Eukaryota; kingdom Metazoa; phylum Chordata; class Amphibia; order Anura; family Ranidae; genus Lithobates; species Lithobates sylvaticus. Next base: position 56,936,002 of record CM053038.1, read on the forward strand.
TTATCTATCATCTTTGCATCTATAAGGTTATAGAATATTCTGGTTACCTACCACCATGGCTGGGTAATGCAGTTCCTGCTAGTAGTAATATATTGGTCCATTTGTCTATAGGGGTGGAACATCCTCCAGCTCTAGTCATCAGCCATCCACAAATGTATAGGGGCAGAGTGCTACCCAGCAACTGTAATCAACCCCCTATGTACCTATGAGTGCAAGAACTACATAGCACTTGTTCCCTGTGCCCACGTATCTATAGGGATGAGCAGGGCCGTCTTTGATATTGATTGGACCCTGGGCAAAAATGTTCTTGCCCCCCCCCCCCCCCCCCCCATGCAGTTTCACTCTCCACCTGCTTTGAGACAGACAATAAATAGCTGCTAGACTCAAAATCCGTTTACTGAATCAGATCAGGCAGTGATTGCGATTGGTTGCCAGAGGTTACAGTGTATCGTTACCGCTCACTGATTAGCTGCTAGAGGTTACAGCACATGATTTATGCTTGTTGATTGGTTGCTAGAGGTTACTGCACATCATTACTGCTTACTGATTGGTTGCTAATGATACAGCACATCATCTCCTCACTGCCTGTACACCATGGACTGAGGAGGTGGGGGGGGGGGGGGCATTAATAGACAGAAAACTCCTTCGGATCCTAGGACTCCTGGCATCAGTGGCAGTGCTGGGGGGAGGGGTGAGTGTGATGTGATCAATTTCCAGCATGCCCCTTTATCTCCTCAGTGGGCAGCATTCCGTATAGGTGATGGTGGATATGACCTCAGGGGGGCATGATATACAAATGAATACTGCCTCTATTTACATATGAATCCTGCCCGTACGCCGATATTTACATATGAATGCTGGTAGTTACATGTAAACAAAGGGTCTGCAGGTAAGTCACCTGTACACAACAATAGGGCGGAGCTGGGCAGCATTAGTAGCAGAACTTCACACTGAAATATCAGGACACAGCACCGGACTAAAACCTCAAGGGACGAGGGAATTTAAACTGGGATAGTTGGAAAGTATGGGGCAGCTGCTTTGGGCCCCACAATAATGACAGGGCCCATGGCAGCTGCCCCTTTTTCCCTGCCTTAAAGACGGCCCTGGGGATGAGGTACACTCATCTACCACCCATATACTGTAGCAATAGTGGTAGAGTGTACTACTCAGGGATGTTCACCTACTGTTTATATATCTATAGTTGCAGAGTATGGCCAAGTGGTAGGTTTGCTCCCTCTTGTGCCCTGAATAGAGAACACTGCGGTGGTTGTCGCAGAGTAATGCCTGGTTGTATTTGGCCCAAGGCCTAATGGAGGTGGGATTCGTCCCTCAGGACAACCTCCGTAGTCCATAGACTGGCTTCTACTGGTTCCCTCTACACATATTGCTGGGATTTCTTGTCCTATTAACCCAGGCATAGCCTATGAGTGTAATTTTCAGCAGTTTACCCCGTTCCAGGCCAGAGTGGACACTAGGGTTGCCACCTTTTCTTCAAGACAAACCCGAACACTTTAGCGGCATAGGGCACATTTGTTTTCGTAGTATACACTATAGGATTATAAGACCTGGGACACCTTTGGGTGCCCCAAGGAAAGTGGTAATGCAGCGTGCTGCGGCAAACAGTGGGTGTGGCCAAACTGCTCTTGCTGATATCATGCCCCCCCCCCCAGTGACGACAAACCTGCCCCCCAGACAGCGGCCCGCAGCTCCCAAATGGCAACAGATTTTTGTGTGACTATCTCAGTTACTTGGGGAGCCACAGCCCGGTCTAAATAATGTGTCCGGGTTTCAGGCAGACTGAAACCCGGACACAAGATTCCAAACCCGAACTGTCCGGGTGAATCCTGGACAGGTGGCAACCCTAGTGGACACTGGACCCCTCCAGCCCTTCCTGCACAAACAATCCCCACGCTGGCGTTGAATACCACTCACATTTTCTTCTTTATCCTGGCACAATATAGTGTCCAGTCAGGTTTTATTATCTAAATCGTTGTCAGTTTATAGAAGAATAAATAAGTGGACATATTGTTTTTTTCTCCAATAACTTCTTACTAGCTATACCCACCATTCCTAATTAACCCATTACTAAGGACAATGACTGACAAACTGTAGGTGGGGTGCAGCGTGGTTCGGAGAGACAATGATTCACACAGGGGGGTGAAATAAACTTGTATTGAAGGAATGCAACAACAGTACACAACAAACCCAGTGAGAAGGTCACCCAGCTGGGCACATTCACAGTTCAGAAGCATGGCAGGAGTAGATTCCAGCCAGAATGATAGAGTCTGTTGAGAGGGGACCGAATGCGGCCTGGCCATCTGGTCCTAAACGGGAGAATTTCTAGAAGAAATGAGGCCCTGCACTTACCCTCCTTGTCAGGAACCTTTCCCTAGCACTATTACTGTCCCTCACAGACTGGACATCTGTCGCTACTCTGTCCACTCACCAAAGCGTGCCAAAACCCAGGAGACGGGGCCTTAAAAGGGCGTTGCCTGACCCAAGATGGCCGCTTCAGTCAGGTGGATTAGGATAGCTTCCCCAGTGACCTAAGAAACCATAGAGGAACATTGTTCCTCCTGACCTTCTCTCCAGCTACAGGGCCACTGCCAGAATTCATATGTAAATAGGGGTGGCATTAAAATCTAAATAGCGTCGGCTGGCGGCATTCATATGTGTATCATGACCCCCCAAGGTCATATCCACAGTAATTTCTAGCAACAATCAGAAATCATGTGCTGTAACCTCTAGCAACTAATCAGTGAGCAGTTATGTGTGCTGTAACCTCTAGCAACCAGTCAGTGAGCGGTAATGATACACTGTAACCTCTGGCAACCAATCGCAATAGCTGCCTGATCTGATTCAGTATACTGATTTTGAGTCTAGCTGCTATTTATTGTATGTCTCAGAGCAGGTGGAGACACTGGAGAGGGAAACTGCATGGGGGGGGCCACCTGCTGTGGAAAAAGTAGACTTCAACTGGAACCCAAGGGGAGGGACTTAAATAGGAGCTCCAGTCTCCTCCCCAAAAAAATTAAAAGTATTAAAAATACTGTAGTTGCTGACTTTTAATATAAGGACACTTACCTGTCTAGGGATCCAGTGATGACGGCACCCGAGCCGATTCTTCAATTGGCTTCGGGGTGCAGTCGCCGGCATCTTCACTAAGGGAAACAGGTAGCGAAGCCTTCTGGTCTCACAGACGGTTTCCTACTGTGCATGAGCGAGACGCGCTGCGCTTTGAGAATGGTCCCGCAGTCTTCTGGGACCCGTGTGTGTCCCAGAATGCTGCAGCGGGAAGGAGGAGAGGCTGGACATCTTTGTAGGTCACTGTGGCAATCTTACCCGCAAGTGGGAGTGGGTACCTGTCATAGCCAGGTACCCGCCCCCCCCCCCCCCCCCCCCAAAAAAAAAGTGGCAGTGGAGGATGCAAACAAGTGGAGCTTCCCCTTCTGGTTGGAGCTCCGCTTTAACCTAAGGGGCCTAACACCCTCTTACAATAGGTCTACTCAGGAACGCACACATAGGGGTTGATTTACTAAAGGCAAATAGACTGTGCACTTTGCAAAGTGCAGTTGCACTGGTATCAGTGGATGAAATGGTGCCCCAAGGGCCGAATAAAGCAAGCAAAGGGCCACAGTTTGAAGACCACTGCTGTACAGGATTGGTCATCAATCCTGAAGCTGTTGTTCTTTAGTCACTCGCTGTCTGCAGAAATCCATCCAATTACCACCTATATCTGGAATGGCAAATTAGTGATGGGTGGAGTTGATTTTGGGACATGCTTTTTTCCAGCTTGCAATGACATGTTAAGACACGAGGTGTTTTTTTTTCTCATCAGTGAGTATAATTTTCCATCCTGGTGAATATATAAAATAATGGGGTCAGGGGTGACTTTGTCAATTGCAGCCATTGGGTAATTCTTGTCACATCTGCAGTGTGAACATAAAAATGTTGCAGGGTTGCGTATTAAGGAAGAAATTCCGGTTTGGTTGGTAGCACACAGCCCGGAGGTATGAAACATGAACTACTGGACGCTTCTATGTGACTTACACAAGAGCCAGAGAGAGGAAGGGCCATCGGACAAATCATCATTTATGATAAAGTTTAATAAGGTGGACAGTCCTCTCTAGTTGACAGGTGTCTCTTTTCCAGCCAAGGTCCGGAAGATCAAGATCTCTTTTCTGGCCAACATGTGGCAATTTAAAGTGGAATTCCAGGCAAATACTAATTATACTTACATCTACTCCCACCCCCATTCTAAGTCTATTCTAACTACCTTGTATGAGCCGTTTCATACCAGGAATCGCACAGGAACGCACAGCATGATTCACATGCAGTGCTGTGATGTACAATTTAATTTCATTCATTTTGAATGGACTGAAATTGCACTGAAACGTGATAAAAGTAGTGCATATACAACCTTTGAAAACTCACTGCAACCAGATAACTTGGTAGTTCTTTACCATGCGTAAAGTAAAGATGTCTATACTTATTCTAAGAGTGCTCCTAGAGACGTAACAAGAACCTTCAGGGCCCAGGTGCAAGGAACCATGAAGGGCTCCCCTGGCCCCTGACCGGGGCCCTTTCCACTGATCCCGGGGCCCTTTACTCCCATTGTGGGACCCTATATTACAGTCCCACAGTGGGCCACCCTTCTGCCATCTTGGGGTTCAGAACGCCAGAGCCCAGTCACAAGTGCAACCTTTTCAACCCTGGCAGTTCCCCCACTGGTGTCAATCGTTTTTTACTTTTGTTGTTTTATTTTTCATAATAATTTTTTTAACATTTTATTTTAGTTTTAGTTTTTTAACATGTTTTTTAAGTTTTAACATTTTATTTTAGTTTTATTTTTCTTTTATTTTTAATTATCTTTTACATATTTTTTAGGATCCCCAGTTGGGGGGCTTTGGTGAAATATCAGGGGTCTAAAACAGACCCCTGATGTCTCACTTTTGAGACTGAGGGACAGATTCATCAGTTCCTTTCTGTACAGAGCTACATGGAGGGATTGGTTCCTCTACATGCCGCCGCCCTCATTTTCAGGCATACAGGGGGGCCACAGGCACCCCCTGGAGCATGAGTCCAGGCTGCAATTGCGACCCCTGTATGTACGCCTCTGGGCCCTCTGGTCTGGGCACATGATCCCTCCAGTGGGCGCCTTCAGTGAAGAGGAGAGATCGCTGACAACCGCCGCAGAGCCTGTGCAATGACATCACCCATAGACTTGCTATGGGACATCCGCTGTCGGCTGTCCGTCCTCTACACTGAAGCCGGCGCTGTGAGCCAACCATGTGACTGGACTGGAGGGCTCTAAAAATAGGCAAGTATGGACATCTTTACAGGGTAGTTATATGGGGCTTAAAATGGGAGTGGGAGCAGATTTAGGTGTGATTAGTATTTGGGGGGTTGGGGGACCCTCCCGTTGCTTCCCCTTCCCTATGCTTATGAGAGTGATTTAATAATTAGCCGCTTGGACCGCTTTCATGAGAGGGCCAAACGTTGGCTGAAAAAAAAAAATACCGGGGTTATGGCTGATAGCTTCAACCATAACCCCGGTAAATCACTTGCAAGCCGCAACATATTATTATTATTATTATTATTATTATTCACGATTTATATAGCGCCAACAGTTTACGCAGCAACATATATATAAGTATTGCGGTCGGGAAGTGGTTATATAACGTTACCATTGTAATAGCGATTCAAACAATAGTTATTTTTGATTATCTAATATAAACATACTTGAAAAATATCTTTTCATGTTGTAAGTGTTGCCTGTCTGCCAGCAACCTTTTCAACAATTTCCTGGATTCCTTACATGCTTTTTTACAGCTTCTCCTCTGCTCATTCATTTGGTTAACCACTTGCTTACTTGGCACTTAAAGTGGTGTTTCCACCAAAAAAAAAAAAAAAAAATAGCTTAAAAATCATAAAACAAATTAAAAAAATAATAATTGGAATTTTTTTTATTTTTACTCACCTCTAAATGCCTGTTGCTAGGGGGTCCCTCGTAGTCTGCCACCTTCAGTGCCCGGGCACCGACATCACTTCCCCTCGGCGCCGCACAGTCATCTGGGACCTGTCACGTGTCCCAGATGACTGCGCGGCGTATCACGGCACGTGGCGCCGCTCGCGCATGCACAGTGGGTGCCCGGCTGTGAAGCCACAGCCGGGTGCCCACAGTAAGAATGCCGGTGCCGCGAGCGGAGCAGGGAACCGGGGGGGGGGGGGGCTTTATTCCCCTGCATCGCTGGACCCTGGGACAGGTAAGTGTCCGATTATTAAAAGTCAGAAGCTGCAGTATTTGTAGCTGCTGACTTTTAAATTAAATTTTTTTTAGGGGGCACCCCGCTTTAAAGAGGTGTTCCCCTAAAAAAAAAAAAAAAAAAATAAAAGTCAGCAGCTACAAATACTGCAGCTGCTGACTTTTAATAATCGGACACTTACCTGTCCCAGGGTCCAGCGATGCGGGGGAACGAAGTCCCCCCTTGTTCCCCGCTCCGCTCGGCGGCGCCAGCATTGCAACTGTGGGCACCCGGCTGTGGCTTCGCAGCCGGGCACCCACTGCGCATACGTGAGCGGCACCATGATTGGCCGAAAGGGAGCCCTTCCTGCGCCGAGGGGAAGTGATGTCACCAGCACAGGCACCGAAGGAGGCAGACTACGAGGGACCCCCCTAGCAACAGGCATTTAGAGGTAGAGTAAAACATTTTTTATTTATTTATTTATTTTTAGGGGGAAACACCACTTTTAACCCCCTCCCTGCCCAGGCCAATTTTCAGGTTTGAGCGCTCTCACACTTTGAATGACAATTGCGTGGTCATGCAACACTGTACCTAAATAGCACTTTTTGCTAAACAAACAAAAAAAGACCGAAAATTTTGAAAAAAAAACTAAAGTTTCATAGTTTATATATATATATATTATATATATATATATATATATATATATATATATATGTATATATATATATATAAATTCATAGATGAGGGCCCATTTAGAAAAAGAGTCCAACAGACTCAAACCATAGGGAACACCAGCCCAGTGAGTAATAAAAGAAAATATATAAAAAGAATGGGCTTTTAAAGCGGTGGTTCCTATGGATAATTTAAAGTACGTCACATAAATGCATCAATAATTTTTATAAAGTTTATTGTTTAATACATACAATATTTAATAGCAAAAAGGGCAAGTATAGGAAGCACATATATACGTATAAAAAAAAACTTCAGACAAAATATGTCACACGTGTTACACGGGGTCTGACAACATGTTTCGCTACACAGGCTGCTTCTTCAGGGCTTCATTATCCATGTATGAATCAAAACATCTCGAGTATTAGATGTGTTCAAGCTAGGGGGAGACCATAATTAAATGCTTCATCTTGCTTATATAGTCCACAGGCAGGAACCAATCATCACATATAATATCTGCGTATTAGATGTGTTCAAGCTAGGGGGAGACCATAATAGGAGTAATGGGCTCTCGGGAGACCCAGATATCCCCTGAAGAGATCCCTGGTGGCCTATGGCGTTTGTACTGACCTTTCATGTATAACAGATCTGACGACATTTGATTGAATGCATTGATCTAAATCAGGTGGTTTTCTCTTTGAATATCTGTGGCTGATTCTGGACTTAGTTCTGAGCCCCACTCCTTAGTGTTCGAATATGCTCTATGCTGTCACTATTTTATAAGCCCATTCTTTTTATATATTTTCTTTTAGTTTTCATAGTTTGTTATAACGTTTTGCAAACAGGTAATTTTTCTCCTTCATTGATGTATGCTGATGAGGCTGCACTGATAGGCTGCAATGATGGGCACTGATAGGCAGCACTGATATTCACTACTGATGGGCACCGATAGGTGGCATTGATGGCCACTGATGAGGCAGTACTGGTGGGCACTGATGAGGCTGCTATCAAAGTGGCACTGATAGGCACTGGTAGGTGACACTGATAGGCAGCACTGATAGGTGGCACTGATGATGAGGCACTGATGGGCATTGATTGGCAGCACTGATAGGTGGCACTGGTGGGCACTGCTTAGCAGTGCTGATATGCACTGGTAGGTGGCACTGGTGGGCACTGGTAGGTTGCACTGGTGGGCACTACTTAGCAGCACTGGGTCTAGAGTGTGGGAGACCGACGTCCCGTTTACCCCAGATGGTAATTGGCTTTTTTTTTACCGGCTCTATTTACATCACGTGATCATCTGTCATTGGCTAATAGCTGATCACATGGCAAGGGGCCGGGATCATCCCCTTACTCTGATCTGTGATCAGCCAAGTCTCATGCTGAGGGTGCTCAGCCAGCACATGCACTGGAGGACGTACATTAATACCCTCCCGGCTGAACAGGAGATTTTTTACCTTAATGCATGGACTATAATAAAGCTTACCTGTAGGTAAAATTAATATCTCCTAAACCTGTACGGATAGGAGATATTTACCTTTCATGCAGGCGCTGACGTCAGCGGCGCAATCGCTCTGAAGGTCAGGTGGATGTGCCGGACCTTGCCGGAATGGAGGACTCCCAAGCGCATGTGCGGTAGTGATGGTAGTGACGTTATGGCGGCTGTGAGAGGCCAGAGCCACGCAGGTCCATTCCCCCAGCGGTGACCGGGAGGCAGTGCGGGTGCTTCGTTCTAAGGTAAGTATTTCAAATGCGGTGCATACTAGCTCATTATGCCTTTACCTTACAGGTTTGTTTTTTTTTTTTCAGGGCATACAACCGCTTTAAATGAGAAGTATGGGATTTTTTTTCTAATCATACTTAGACCGAGTCTATTTCGGTCGCCAAGTCTTGCTCCCATTGAGCTACATAGGTGAAAAGTAGGGGATAAACGATTGTTCAGAGAAGCATAGAGAGCCGAGATGAGGCCTGGGGATCCCGGGGAGTGCAAGCAGGTGTGTTCGAATGCAGTTTTCTGGAACGGGTACGTAGAAGTTCTGCGCAGCGAGGTGAGCCAATGCTGAAGTTGGAGGTAGCGGAAGAGCTCCCCTTCCGGTATGTCATGGGTCTCCCGAAGCGAAGCCCACGTGGGGAGTGATCTGGTGGTTAGAAAGTGTCGAACATATGAAAACCCATTAGTAACCCACCAGGAGAATGCCTGCGGATGGTCTAGGCCTGGGGGGAAAAAAAGAGAGTTATTAGTGATTGGGAGCAAGAGGGGCGACATGAGGCCAGCAGAGTACTGCACGGAATCCCAGACTTAAAGCCCACGGGCGCAGATTATTTTTACGTTAACTTTCAATGAAAATGGTAAACTGGACAAATAGAGAGGGTGAATCTCCTTAAAGGGGACACAGCAATAAAAACCTGACAGGTGTTCCTCTCCACTTTATCTAAAACTATAAAAAAAAAAAAAAAGTTTTGCCTTTGACTATATGATTCTAAATTTTGACCATACATGTGTTTTAACATCAGTAAAGTGAAGTAATTCCACCATAGTCTGCTATTCTTCATCCCCACTCCAGTGCATTGTGCACTTACTTGGATGTCTTCACTCGCTCGCGTCCCAGTCAGAAAGACCGACAGGAGGAGTGTGACATCAATTCCTCCTCCCTGTGTTTACAGTTCACAGGCAGGGGAAGCCTCTCATTCGCCAGTAGGGATGAGCCGAACACCCCCGGGTTCGGTTCGAACCAGAACCTTCGAACGGACCGAAAGTTCGCGCGAATTTTCGAACCCTGGACGCGAACGTTCAAAATTGCTAATTACAACGGCCAATATGCATGTTAATGTCATAAAACAGTATGCCTGTGAAGTGGCATGTGTTTTCCCGTGTTTAGAACTGTCCTTGCACAAAATGACATTTGTAAAGGAAAAAAAGAAGCCATTTAAAACCACTTGCGGCTTTAGGTTTGATCTTAAGTAGAATCTGAACAGGTACATTTATGAAGTGTAGCTCCATCCCAAAAAAATCTATTTTTAAGCTTTTGGAGAACATAGGGAGGGGTTATCACCCCTGTAACATTTGCTGTCTTTGCACATCTGTTCAGAACATGTCACCTCACTTTCCGTCCCAATGACAAATGTTTTTGGAAAAGTGGGGTTTTAATTGAAACAAGGATTGGTGATAAAAGTATCAGTAGAGAGGAGATACCTTTTTCCCAAATTAAATCTAACAGGATAGAATTTCCCTTCCTAGGGTAGATTTCCTCTCACTTCCTGTTTTCTCTTTCCATTTGCAAGTAGGAGTCGTTTGTAAGTTGGATGTTTGAAAGTAGGGGCCTGGCGTATATACTCTGCAGAAATTTGCCCTATTAGATGTTGGTGTAGCCACAAGACTGGTGGGCACAGGAATGGGCCCTGCTGTGAGTTAATAGATCAAGATTTGTAATTGCATGCACCTGTTGAACAGGGCAGAAAAATTGGGGGTGGTGGTTGTGGTGGTGGTGGACGGTTTTGCCACAAGACTGTAAGCTCTCACAGTTACTCTTGGTGGGCGCAGGAATGGGCCCTGCTGTGAGTTATTAGATCAAGATTTGTAATTGCAAGCACCTGATGAACAGGGCAGAAAAATTGGGCCTTTGGCGGTGGTGGTGGACGGTGTTGCCACAAGACTGTAGGCCCTCATAGTTACTCTTGGTGGGCGCAGGAATGGGCCCTGCTGTGAGTTATTAGATCAAGATTTGTCATTGCAAGCACCTGATGAACAGGCAGAAAAATTGGGCCTTTGGCGGTGGTGGTGGACGGTGTTGCCACAAGACTGCAGGCCCTCATAGTTACTCTTGGTGGGCGCAGGAATGGGCCCTGCTGTGAACTATTAGATCAAGATTTGTAATTACCCGCCCTGTTAAACAGGGGCTGAAAAATTGTGCCTTAGGCACTGGTGTTGGTGCCACAACACTGCAACCCCTCACAGAGACTGTACTTGGAGCACAGCAGTCACACGTGTTGCGAAGCATTTTTTTTAAAAAATTGTAAGTACACGCCCCTGTTAAACAGGGGCTGAAAAATTGTGCCTTAGGCACTGGTGCTGGTGCCACAACACTGCAACCCGGCCCTCACAGATACTGTACTTGGAGCACAGCAGTCACACGTGTTGCGAAGCATTTTTTTTAAAAAATTGTAAGTACACGCCCCTGTTAAACAGGGGCTGAAAAATTGTGCCTTAGGCACTGGTGCTGGTGCCACAACACTGCAACCCGGCCCTCACAGAGACTGTACTTGGAGCACAGCAGTCACACGTGTTGCGAAGCATTTTTTTAAAAAATTGTAAGTACACGCCCCTGTTAAACAGGGGCTGAAAAATTGTGCCTTAGGCACTGGTGCTGGTGCCACAACACTGCAACACGGCCTCACAGAGACTGTACTTGGAGCACAGCAGTCACACGTGTTGCGAAGCATTTTTTTAAAAAAATTGTAAGTACACGCCCCTGTTAAACAGGGGCTGAAAAATTGTGCCTTAGGCACTGGTGCTGTGGCATGGATCATTGAGGAGGAGGAAGAGGATAGTCAGTGAACATAAGAGGACAGTCACTCAGCATCAGCATAGGCAGTCTTGAAGGGATGTGACATTAAAAATTATTCGGTTATATCCGCCTCAGGTGCCTGGTAGCTGGTGTGATCCAAGACTGATTCATTTTGATGAATGTCAGTCGATCAACCGAGGCGGTGGACAGGCGCACCCTATGATCAGTCACAAATCCTCCAGCAGCACTGAATGTGCGTTCGGAAAGAACGCTGGAGGCAGGACAGGCCAGTAGCTCAATGCATACTGTGCAAGCTCTGGCCAGTGATCCATCCTCAGGACCCAGTAAGCCAGAGGATTTTCGGTGGGAAAGGTGTCCAAGTCTGACCTTGCCCCAAGGTATTCCTGCACCATGTATATCAGACGCTGGCGATGGTTGCTGGAACCGATCATACCTTGGGGCTGCGGACTAAAAAAAAATTGTCTGAACGCATCGGTCAGACGTCCACCTTCCCCACCGCTCCTTCTGCCACTGACCGAAGCCTCAGCAACTCGTCGCCCAGGACCAGGAGTTTGTAGCCTCCCAGTTTCTGGGAACGCGTTGCACAGACCTTTCTGCAAGGCCTCCCTGAGATGTCTCATCCTCTGCTCCCTCTGCGACGGCAAGATAAGGTCCGCAACCTTACCTTGTACCGCGGATCAAGGAGAGTGGCCAGCCAGTAATGGTCCCTCTCCTTGATCCGAAGAACACGAGGATCCTTCCGCAGGCTTTGCAGGATCAGGGAGGCCATGCAGCGTAGGTTAGCTGAGGCATTCGGTCCGGAGTCTTCTGGGTCACTGAGGATGACATGATCGCCAGCCACCTCCTCCCAGCCACGTACAAGTCCACTGGCTTGTTGGGACTGTACATCATCCCTAAAAGACTGCTGCTGCTGATGCTGAGTGCCAGGCTCCACCTCCATGCTCACACAATCCTCCTCCTCCTCCTCCTCCTCCTCCTCCTCATCCTCTTCCTGTGTGATGGGTGGGACAGAAGGAACACTGTCCGGATAAAGGGGGCCTTGAGAGGCAAGGAAGTCCTCCTCTTCCTGCCTCTGTTCTGCCTCAAGTGCCCTGTCCATTATCCCACGCAGCGTATGCTCCAACAGGTGGACAAGAGGGACAGTGTCACTGATGCATGCACTGTCACTGCTCACCATCCTCGTGGCCTCCTCAAATGGTGAGAGGACAGTGCATGCATCCCTGATCATGCTCCACTGACGTGGGGAAAAAAAACCAAGCTCCCCTGACCCTGTCCTGGTGCCGTAGTCGCAAAGGTACTCATTGATGGCCCTCTGCTGCGTGTGCAGTCGCTGCAGCATGGCCAACGTTGAGTTCCACCTGGTGGGCATGTCAGATATTAGGCGGTTCTTGGGCAGGTTCAGCTCCTTTTGCAGCTCAGTCAGCCGAGCACTGGCATTATAAGATCGGCGGAAATGCACACAGACTTTCCTGGCCTGCCTCAGGACATCCTGTAAGCCTGGGAACCTGCCCAAGAACCGCTGCACCACCAGGTTGAGGACGTGAGCCATGCAGGGCACATGGGTGAGCTGCCCCTGTCGCAGGGCGGAGAGGAGGTTGGTGCCATTGTCAGAAACGACCATTCCTGGCTTAAGCTGACGTGGCGTCAACCACCTCTCGGCCTGCCCCTGCAGAGCTGCCAGAACCTCTGGCCCAGTGTGGCTCCTGTCCCCCAAACACACCAGCGCAAGCACGGCATGGCATCTTTTTGCCTGCGTACTTGCGTAGCCCCCTTGTACGCCTACGGAGCACCGCTGGTTCCAAGGACAGAGCACTGGAGGAAGAAGAAGAGGAGGGGGGTGGAGGAGAGAGGTGTGTCACAACCAGTAGCAGTAGTCGCGTTTTGGAGGCGTGGTGGCGGAACAACCTCCAACACTACTGCACCTTGTCCTGCATCCCTCCCAGCTGCCAATAGAGTGACCCAATGGGCCGTGAAAGAAAGGTACCGTCCCTGTCCATGCCTGCTGGACCATGAGTCAGCGGTAATATGCACCTTACCGCTGACCGCCCTGTCCAGCGAGGCATGGACATTGCCCTCCACATGCCGGTAGAGAGACGGAATCGCCTTCCGCGAGAAAAAGTGGCGTTTGGGAACCTGCCACTGAGGAACCGCACATTGAACAAACTCACGGAAGGGGGCCGAGTCTACCAACTGAAAAGGCAGCAGTTGAAGTGCTAGCAATTTAGCAAGGCTAGCATTCAACCGCTGGGCATGTGGATGGCTGGGAGTGTACTTCTTTCTACGGTCCAGCAGCTGGGGCAGGGAAATTTGCCTGCTGCATTCGGACGTCGGTGTACTGCAAGTACTTGGTTGTGACACACCGAATTCTACACCTTCAGTCCTCTCAGAGCAGCTTTCAGAGAGGACTGAAGGTGTAGTGGGGATGGAGATACCAGCTGAGGAGGAGCAAGGAGAGGTCCGCTTAGTTCTTTGGTGTGGGTCTTTTATGTGTGCCTGCCAACGAGCTGCATGGCAGGTCGCCATATGTCTGGTCATGCTTGTCGTGCCAAGCGGCTGATGTTTTGGCCACGCGAGATACGCTTGAGACAAATATTGCAAATAGCAGTGGTGCGATCTGCTGCACTCGTCTCAAAAAAGGCCCACACCAAAGAACTTTTCTGATAACGTGCAGAGGCAGCGCCCTGCACAGGCGGAGCTCTGCGGTGTTGTACAGTTGCTGTGCTGGCCTCTACCTGGCCTCCAGGGGGCATCCTGCCTCGTTGGACATGTGACGCCGCATCCTCCTCCTCCTCGTCCTCCTCCTCATCCTCTCTCCCTTGAGGCACCCACGTGGAGTCAGTGACCTCATCATCCCTCCCTCTTCACCACTAGAGCAAACCTGGCAGTAAGCTGCAGCTGGTGGAACTGTACTGCCAGATTCCTCAAGCTGGGTATCGTCATCCGAGCCTTCGAATCGTTGGGCATCCTCCTGGAGCATGTACCCAACACTGTGCTCAAAGAGTTCGGGGGACTCCTCAGGAGGACATGGTGGGTCTAGGGAAGGGTGGCTGATGATGCTCTGTCAGTACCCTGAGCCTGGGTGAGAGAGGATGAGGAGGATGAGGAGGGCTTGGTCATCCATTCTACCAAGCCTTCAGCATGATGCGGCTCCACATGTCCAGCTGCCGAAAACAAAGACGCGCGTGTCCCATGGCCACGTGCTGATGACGATGCACGACCACGTCCACGTCCACGGCCACGTCCACTAGAAAACAGAGCCTGCCTGCCCTGTGTTCTTGGCTCTGCACGCTCAGCCTCCCCTTGGCGGTCTTCCAGCCATTGTAGTCGGTAGTCCTGTGGGTGCTGCTGAGAAGAAAAATATAGGAGCTCTGTGTGATGCCACTAACACACTAGAAGTCCTATAGGTGCTTCTGCAAAGAAAATATAGGAGCTCTGTGAGATGCCACAAACACACTAGAAGTCCTGTGGGTGCTGCTGAGAAGAATATATAGGAGCTCTGTGTGATGCCACTAACACACTAGAAGTCCTATGGGTGCTTCTGCAAAGAAAATAGAGGAGCTCTGTGTGATGCCACTAACACACTAGAAGTCCTGTGGGTGCTTCTGCAAAGAAAATAGAGGAGCTCTGTGTGATGCCACTAACACACTAGAAGTCCTATAGGTGCTTCTGCAAAGAAAATATAGGAGCTCTGTGTGAATGCCACTAACACACTAGAAGTCCTGTGGGTGCTGCTGAGAAGAATATATAGGAGCTCTGTGTGATGCCACTAACACACTAGAAGTCCTATGGGTGCTTCTGCAAAGAAAATAGAGGAGCTCTGTGTGATGCCACTAACACACTAGAAGTCCTGTGGGTGCTTCTGCAAAGAAAATAGAGGAGCTCTGTGTGATGCCACTAACACACTAGAAGTCCTATAGGTGCTTCTGCAAAGAAAATATAGGAGCTCTGTGTGATGCCACTAACACACTAGAAGTCCTGTGGGTGCTGCTGAGAAGAATATATAGGAGCTCTGTGTGATGCCACTAACACACTAGAAGTCCTATGGGTGCTTCTGCAAAGAAAATAGAGGAGCTCTGTGTGATGCCACTAACACACTAGAAGTCCTGTGGGTGCTTCTGCAAAGAAAATAGAGAGCTCTGTGTGATGCCACTAACACACTAGAAGTCCTATAGGTGCTTCTGCAAAGAAAATATAGGAGCTCTGTGTGATGCCACTAACACACTAGAAGTCCTGTGGCTGCTGCTGAGAAGAATATATAGGAGCTCTGTGTGATGCCACTAACACACTAGAAGTCCTATGGGTGCTTCTGCAAAGAAAATAGAGGAGCTCTGTGTGATGCCACTAACACACTAGAAGTCCTGTGGGTGCTTCTGCAAAGAAAATAGAGGAGCTCTGTGTGATGCCACTAACACACTAGAAGTCCTATAGGTGCTTCTGCAAAGAAAATATAGGAGCTCTGTGTGATGCCACTAACACACTAGAAGTCCTGTGGGTGCTGCTGAGAAGAATATATAGGAGCTCTGTGTGATGCCACTAACACACTAGAAGTCCTATGGGTGCTTCTGCAAAGAAAATAGAGGAGCTCTGTGTGATGCCACTAACACACTAGAAGTCCTGTGGGTGCTTCTGCAAAGAAAATAGAGGAGCTCTGTGTGATGCCACTAACACACTAGAAGTCCTATAGGTGCTTCTGCAAAGAAAATATAGGAGCTCTGTGTGATGCCACTAACACACTAGAAGTCCTGTGGGTGCTGCTGAGAAGAATATATAGGAGCTCTGTGTGATGCCACTAACACACTAGAAGTCCTATGGGTGCTTCTGCAAAGAAAATAGAGGAGCTCTGTGTGATGCCACTAACACACTAGAAGTCCTGTGGGTGCTTCTGCAAAGAAAATAGAGGAGCTCTGTGTGATGCCACTAACACACTAGAAGTCCTGTGGGTGCTGCTGAGAAGAATATATAGGAGCTCTGTGTGATGCCACTAACACACTAGAAGTCCTATGGGGTGCTTCTGCAAAGAAAATAGAGGAGCTCTGTGTGATGCCACTAACACACTAGAAAGTCCTGTGGGTGCTGCTGAGAAGAATATATAGGAGCTCTGTGTGATGCCACTAACACACTAGAAGTCCTATGGGTGCTTCTGCAAAGAAAATAGAGGAGCTCTGTGTGATGCCACTAACACACTAGAAGTCCTGTGGGTGCTTCTGCAAAGAAAATAGAGGAGCTCTGTGTGATGCCACTAACACACTAGAAGTCCTGTGGGTGCTGCTGAGAAGAATATATAGGAGCTCTGTGTGATGCCACTAACACACTAGAAGTCCTATGGGTGCTTCTGCAAAGAAAAAATAGAGGAGCTCTGTGTGATGCCACTAACACACTAGAAGTCCTGTGGGTGCTTCTGCAAAGAAAATAGAGGAGCTCTGTGTGATGCCACTAACACACTAGAAGTCCTATAGGTGCTTCTGCAAAGAAAATATAGGAGCTCTGTGTGATGCCACTAACACACTAGAAGTCCTGTGGGTGCTGCTGAGAAGAATATATAGGAGCTCTGTGTGATGCCACTAACACACTAGAAGTCCTATGGGTGCTTCTGCAAAGAAAATAGAGGAGCTCTGTGTGATGCCACTAACACACTAGAAGTCCTGTGGGTGCTTCTGCAAAGAAAATAGAGGAGCTCTGTGTGATGCCACTAACACACTAGAAGTCCTATAGGTGCTTCTGCAAAGAAAATATAGGAGCTCTGTGTGATGCCACTAACACACTAGAAGTCCTGTGGGTGCTGCTGAGAAGAATATATAGGAGCTCTGTGTGATGCCACTAACACACTAGAAGTCCTATGGGTGCTTCTGCAAAGAAAATAGAGGAGCTCTGTGTGATGCCACTAACACACTAGAAGTCCTGTGGGTGCTTCTGCAAAGAAAATAGAGGAGCTCTGTGTGATGCCACTAACACACTAGAAGTCCTGTGGGTGCTGCTGAGAAGAATATATAGGAGCTCTGTGTGATGCCACTCTAACACACTAGAAGTCCTATGGGTGCTTCTGCAAAGAAAATAGAGGAGCTCTGTGTGATGCCACTAACACACTAGAAGTCCTGTGGGTGCTTCTGCAAAGAAAATAGAGGAGCTCTGTGTGATGCCACTAACACACTAGAAGTCCTGTGGGTGCTGCTGAGAAGAATATATAGGAGCTCTGTGTGATGCCACTAACACACTAGAAGTCCTATGGGTGCTTCTGCAAAGAAAATAGAGGAGCTCTGTGTGATGCCACTAACACACTAGAAGTCCTGTGGGTGCTTCTGCAAAGAAAATAGAGGAGCTCTGTGTGATGCCACTAACACACTAGAAGTCCTGTGGGTGCTGCTGAGAAGAATATATAGGAGCTCTGTGTGATGCCACTAACACACTAGAAGTCCTATGGGTGCTTCTGCAAAGAAAATAGAGGAGCTCTGTGTGATGCCACTAACACACTAGAAGTCCTGTGGGTGCTTCTGCAAAGAAAATAGAGGAGCTCTGTGTGATGCCACTAACACACTAGAAGTCCTGTGGGTGCTTATGCAAAGAAAAAATAGGAGCTCTGTGTGATGCCACTAACACACTAGAAGTCCTGTGGGTGCTGCTGAGAAGAAAATATAGGAGCTCTGTGTGATGCCACTAACACACTAGAAGTCCTATGGGTGCTTCTGCAAAGAAAATAGAGGAGCTCTGTGTGATGCCACTAACACACTAGAAGTCCTGTGGGTGCTGCTGAGAATACAATATAGGAGCTCTGTGTGATGCCACTAACACACTAGAAGTCCTATGGGTGCTTCTGCAAAGAAAATAGAGGAGCTCTGTGTGATGCCACTAACACACTACAAGTCCTATAGGTGCTTCTGGGAAGAAAATATAGCTCTGTGTGTGTAATGGGACTAACACACTTCAAGTCCTATAGGTGCTTCTGGGAAGAAAATATAGCTCTGTGTGTGTAATGGGACTAACACACTTCAAGTCCTATAGGTGCTTCTGGGAAGAAAATATAGCTCTGTGTGTGTAATGGGACTAACACACTTCAAGTCCTATAGGTGCTTCTGGGAAGAAAATATAGCTCTGTGTGTGTAATGGGACTAACACACTTCAAGTCCTATAGGTGCTTCTGGGAACAAAATATAGCTCTGTGTGTGTAATGGGACTAACACACTTCAAGTCCTATAGGTGCTTCTGGGAACAAAGTATAGCTCTTTGTGTGTAATGGGACTAACACACTTCAAGTCCTATAGGTGCTTCTGGGAAGAAAATATAGCTCTGTGTGTGTGATGGGACTAACACACTTCAAGTCCTATAGGTGCTTCTGGGAACAAAATATAGCTCTGTGTGTGTAATGGGACTAACACACTTCAAGTCCTATAGGTGCTTCTGGGAACAAAATATAGCTCTGTGTGTGTGATGGGACTAACACACTTCAAGTCCTATAGGTGCTTCTGGGAACAAAATATAGCTCTGTGTGTGTAATGGGACTAACACACTTCAAGTCCTATAGGTGCTTCTGGGAACAAAATATAGCTCTGTGTGTGTAATGGGACTAACACACTTCAAGTCCTATAGGTGCTTCTGGGAAGAAAATATAGCTCTGTGTGTGTGATGGACTAACACACTTCAAGTCCTATAGGTGCTTCTGGGAAGAAAATATAGCTCTGTGTGTGTGATGGGACTAACACACTTCAAGTCCTATAGGTGCTTCTGGGAACAAAGTATAGCTCTTTGTGTGTAATGGGACTAACACACTTCAAGTCCTATAGGTGCTTCTGGGAAGAAAATATAGCTCTGTGTGTGTGATGGGACTAACACACTTCAAGTCCTATAGGTGCTTCTGGGAAGAAAATATAGCTCTGTGTGTGTGATGGGACTAACACACTTCAAGTCCTATAGGTGCTTCTGGGAACAAAGTATAGCTCTTTGTGTGTAATGGGACTAACACACTTCAAGTCCATAGGTGCTTCTGGGAAGAAAATATAGCTCTGTGTGTGTGATGGGACTAACACACTTCAAGTCCTATAGGTGCTTCTGGGAAGAAAATATAGCTCTGTGTGTGTGATGGGACTAACACACTTCAAGTCCTATAGGTGCTTCTGGGAAGAAAATATAGCTCTGTGTGTGTGATGGGACTAACACACTTCAAGTCCTATAGGTGCTTCTGGGAAGAAAATATAGCTCTGTGTGTGTAATGGGACTAACACACTTCAAGTCCTATAGGTGCTTCTGGGAAGAAAATATAGCTCTGTGTGTGTAATGGGACTAACACACTTCAAGTCCTATAGGTGCTTCTGGGAAGAAAATATAGCTCTGTGTGTGTAATGGGACTAACACACTTCAAGTCCTATAGGTGCTTCTGGGAACAAAATATAGCTCTGTGTGTGTAATGGGACTAACACACTTCAAGTCCTATAGGTGCCTCTGGGAACAAAATATAGGAGCTCTGCCTGCCTGCCACGAACACACTACAAGTCCTATAGGTGCTTCTGGTAACAAAATATAGGAGCTCTGCCTGCCTGCCACTAACACACTACAAGTCCTATAGGTGCTTCTGGTAACAAAATATAGGAGCTCTGCCTGCCTGTCACTAACACACTACAAGTCCTATAGGTGCTTCTGGTAACAAAATATAGGAGCTCTGCCTGCCTGCCACTAACACACTACAAGTCCTATAGGTGCTTCTGGTAACAAAATATAGGAGCTCTGCCTGCCTGTCACTAACACACTACAAGTCCTATAGGTGCTTCTGGTAACAAAATATAGGAGCTCTGCCTGCCTGCCACTAACACACTACAAGTCCTATAGGTGCTTCTGGTAACAAAATATAGGAGCTCTGCCTGCCTGCCACGAACACACTACAAGTCCTATAGGTGCTTCTGGTAACAAAATATAGGAGCTCTGCCTGCCTGCCACGAGCACACTACAAGCCCCTCTTTGTCAATCAATCTTTGTAACTGAATCTATCTAACTCAATCTCTGCAAGTGAATCTCTCTCTCTATCTATCTAAATGCAGCAGAGTGTCACAGAAACAGCCTGCTCAATCTGCGCCGGAACAGCATGTGACCGGCGCAGACGGCGTGGCGGCGTTTTATAGGGGGGGGGCGTGTACTACAGCCCCTGAGCTGTAATTGGCTACAGGCGTCCTGCCTGTAGCCAATTATGGCTCTTCGAGTTTCCGGGGCTGTGATTGGCCAAGCATGCGGGGTCACAGTGCATGCTTGGCCAATCATCAGCCAGCAATGCACTGCGTCGGCCGCGCCGGCCGCAATGCATTGCGGGGCCGCTCGCATCACACGAACGTGATGCGAGCGGCCAAAATAGTTCTGGGCTCGCCGAGCGAGCGAACGCCCGGTGCTCGATGCGAACGTGGGTTCGCATCGAGCACCGGGCCCATCCTTATTCGCCAGGAGCGATCGCGAGGGGGTGGCCATTGATTTTGGCCGCCCCCTCATCTCGGATCGAAGCGAAACCGACCGTCTCCGCCAGCAGGGTGGGGGTCCGATCGGAAGGCAGGCACGTACAGGTACATGGATGTGCCTGTACGTGCCATTGTGCCGACGTATATCTACATGTGGCGGTCCTTAAGTGGTTAGAAACACAGCGCACTTTTAAAAAAAAACGCACCAGTAAAAGCGCACCAGTATGAACTGTGTGGTCATAGTGCTGAATGGACAGCTCCCCGTAGATCACAGGAAGGGGCATCTGTAGATGGGAGATCACTGCAGGCTGATAGATCTGAGACTATTCATTAGGGATGAGCCGAACACCACCCCCCGGTTCGGTTCGCACCAGAACCTGCGAACGGACCGAAAGTTTGTGCGAACATTAGAACCCTATTAAATACAATGGACGCGAACGTTCGCAATCTAAAGTGCTAATTATAACGGCTAATATGCATGTTATTGTCCTAAACGGGGTTTGGGGACCCGGGTCCTGCCCCAGGGGACATGTATCAATGCAAAAAAAAGTTTTAAAAACTGCTGTTTTTTCGGGAGCAGTCATTTTAATGATGCATAAAGTGAAAAAAAAAAAAAGTGAAAAATAAAAATATTCCTTTAAATATGGTACCTGGGGGGTGTCTAAAGTATGCCTGTGAAGTGGCATGTGTCCCATGTTTAGAACTGTGTATACTGTGCAGGTGTAT
This sequence comes from Lithobates sylvaticus, assembly GCA_028564925.1. NCBI lineage: Eukaryota > Metazoa > Chordata > Amphibia > Anura > Ranidae > Lithobates > Lithobates sylvaticus. Next base: position 56,957,596 of record CM053038.1, read on the forward strand.
ACTGTGCAGGAGGCACACTACACCCACTGAATATTCTGCAGATGCCTGTGTTGCACAACTGAACTACAGGACACAACACCAGCAATGAGGGGGTAGCTTCAGGTGTATGCTGTGCAGGAGGCACACTACACCCACTGTAACAGCGCTAGGTTAAAGGGGTGTGCCCATCAAAAAAAAAAAATAATTAAAAGTCAGCAGCTACAAATACTGCAGCTGCTGACTTTTAAGAATCAGACACTTACCTGTTCCAGGGTCCAGCGATGCGGGGGAACAATGCCCCCCCCTCGTCCCCCGCTCCACTCGCGGCGCCGGCATCCTTACTGTGGGAACCCGGCTGTGGCTTCATTGCGCATGCGCGAGCGGCGCCGCAGATCGTGATACGCCGCACAGTCATCTGGGACCTGTCACGTGTCCCAGATGACTGACAGCCGAGGGGAAGTGACGATTCTAGCCCGGGCTGAGGAAGAGGCAGATTTTGTGGGACCACCTAGCAACAGGGAGAAATAGTGATTTTTTTTTTTTTTATCCAATTTTTTTTTTTTTTTTCAGATTTGATGTCAATTTGAATAATGTTGTGATTTTGGTGGAAACACCACTTTAAGAAGCAAAGCCGACACTGTCCCTGCCTATCCTGCTCTCTCCCTGCACGTCTACACATTACACAAGGCCGCCGCGCTGGCGGCCTTATATAGTGTGGGGCGTGTACTAAACCCCCCTGAGCTATAATTGGCCACAGGCCTCCTGCCTGTGGCCAATTATTGATCTCCTCGCTGCCGGCGCTGTGAATGGCCAAGCATGCGGGGTCACAGTGCATGCTTGGCCAATCATCAGCCAGCAATGCACTGCGATGGCGCAGTGCATCGTGGGGCCGTTCGTGTCACACAAATTTGGCGTGAACTGCCAACAAAGTTCTGGCTTTGACAAACGAGCGAACGGCCGATGTTCAATTCGAACATGAGTTTGAATCGAACACCAAGCTCATCCCTACTATTCATGTGTGGTGTTGCTTCTCAGCCAATGGAGTGAGCTCACTCACTATTTTGAAGAACACAGACATGAATAATGAAAGGTACAAAAACATCCTCCGAGAGCAACTTCTCCCAACCATCCAAGAACAGTTTGGTGATGATGAACAATGCGTTTTCCAGCAGGATGAAGCACCTTGCCATAAGGCAAAAGTGATAACAGTGGCTTGGGGAACACCATATCAAAATTTTGGGTCCAAGACCAGGAATCTCCCCAGACCTCAATCCCATTGGGAACTTATGGTCAATCCTCAAGAGGTGGGTGAACAAAAAAAAAAAAAAAAAAAAAAACACAAATTCTGACAAACTCCACGCATTGCTTATGCAAGAATGGGCGGCCATCAGTCAGGATTTGGCCCAGAAGTTGGGTGACAGCGTGCCAGGACATATTGCAGAGGTCTTGAAAAAGAAGGGTCAGCAATGCAAATATTGACCCTTTGCATAAGGCTCCATTCACACCTAGACGATTTGACGATCGCAGGTGGAATCGCCGTGATTCTCCCCGCGATTCCAAATCGCGGCAAAACACGGGACGCATTTGCAATGTCGTTACTTTTCATGGCACCCCAATCTCAGTGTGCGATTTTGCCACGATAAATAGCAGCAAAATCGCAACGCGCAGAGCTTGTCGCTCAAAAAGGAGCTTCTTTTGAGCGACAGCATCCCACTCTGCGATTTGCTGTGATTGCAGCACGGTTTATCGTGCGCCATTAAGAAGTAATGGCATTGCAGATGCATGCCAAGTTTTGCCTCGATTTGGAATCGCGGGCAGAATCATGGCAATTCCACCCACAATTCAAATCTCCTAGGTGCGAATGGAGCCTAAACTTAATGTAATTGTCAATAAAAGCCTATTGTCATAAAAATACTTGTAATTATACTTCAGTATCCCATAATAACATCGGACAAAAAGATCTAAAAACACGGAGGGAGCCGACTTTGTGAAATTTAATATTTATGTCATGTTCAAAACTTTTGGCCACGTCTGTATGACATCATTTTTGGACATGAACATACACTATATTGCCAAAATATTGGGACGCCTGCCTTTACACACCCACATGAACTTTAATGGCATCCCAGTCTTAGTCCGTAGGGTTCAATATTGAGTTGGCCCACCCTTTACAGCTATAACAGCTTCAACTCTTCTGGGAAGGCCGTCCACAAGGTTTAGGAGGTGTCTATGGGAATGTTTGACCATTCTTCCAGAAGAGCATTTGTGAGGTCAGGCACTGATGTTGGACGAGAAGGCCTGGCTCGCAGTCTCCACTCTAATTTATCCCAAAGGTGTTCTATCGGGATGAGGTCAGGACTCTTTGCAGGCCAGTCAAGTTCCTCCACCCCAAACTCGCTCATCTATGTCTTTATGGACCTTGCTTGTGCACAGGTCCAAATCATTTTATTAGAGGGGGGGGGGGGGGGGGGGGGTTATGGTGTGGTTTTCTAGGGGTTGGGCTTGGCCCCTTTGTTCCAGTGAAGGGAACTTTTACTAAACCCAGTAATATAAAAATAGTTCACCCCCCTTTTTACATTCAAATACTGCCACTTAATACATTATTGGCTGATCTGTATACCACAGTCATGTGATAAACTGCAGGGTTTGCCCGAGTGCTGAGTGTTCAGGTAGGAGGACATTTCCACTACAGCCTGTGTCTTCATGCTATTATGGGAGGCGGATCATTCATGAATCAAAATGTAACATCCCATCCACTGTGTTCTTTTTTAGTTACTGGGCATGGAGGAGGAGGGAGGGACTTGGCTGTCATTTAGGATCTGTACACACGCCCACATGTGTGATGTCAACACCATGTGACCTGACTTCTATATGTTTGCTGTGTTAATTAACTAGCTAAGCTCAAACAAGGATTTCTTGGACCAAAAATTGGTTGCTTAATAGTGACCAATTATGTCATATGCCTTTGCTGTGGGAGCTCCAGGAGAATAATCCGGATGTTTTTCTGAATTATCTCCGGATTACCGACCCCTGCTTTCACCAACTCTTCACATTGTTGACCCCCTATATTAAGAAGCAGGACACATGCATGAGGTTTTTATTTTCTATATTTTTGGATGTATAGAATGCGCTTTTTGGTTAAGTTCTATTGGCAGATAGCATGTCAAATTTTTTTTGTTTTCTTTTTTTTATGCACAATAAAAAAATTGTGTAGAATAATACTTGGCTATGTGTTTTACTTCAAATGACAGTTTGGGAGTCGGCCAGTACATTTTCAAAAATACAATGTAAAATTAACAAGGGACACCAACATAAAACTACGGGATAATAGTGTTGTGGTAACTTGGCCAAAAAAATAAAAATACAAGCATAGTAACATTATTCTTGATATCACTAGAAAACAAAAGAATTTTCTAATAAGTTCGGCAGAACTCCATCAGTATCACCAGCAAAGCAGCTTCATTATTATCCCATTAAAGAAGAAGAGAATTGTGCGCTGCATTTCGCCAATTCATAATTTGCCGCGTCACAAATGGTTAATCTCATTACGAACGCTAGTTTACAAGACCGACGGCTTCCGGCTCATCCTTGCTTCCCAGCATGCGTGTTTGTACTTTGGACTTTTGTGTGACAGACTTGTGTACACACGATACGAAAATCTGACAACAGACTGTTGTCTGCCGAAAATTTACTAGTATGCTAACCAATATTTGTTGGCCAAAAATTGTCTGATGGAGCGTACTAACGGTTGGATTTTAGACGAAAATCCGACGTGTGTACGAGGCTTTAGACTGGGATGCCATTAAAGTTAATATGCGTGTAAAGGCAGGTGTCACAATACTTTTGGCACTATAGTGTACACACACCCACACAGGTTGAAATGGATTGGTGTCTTTATTCAGCCTTACCAACTAAATAACTATGTCATCATTTGCCTAGGCCTGGAAACCAGGAAGTAACTGAAGAAGTGTAGAAAAAAAAAAAAGTTTAAAACAAGTAAATTTGGTATACTTTCCTATCTGCTGTATTTATCGGCGTCTAACACGCACATTCATTTTAAGAGGTAAGTTTCAGGAAAAAAAACTTAAACTTTAAATAAGGAACTTTGAAGCCAAATATGGGTCAGTGCCCATCTGCAGCCTCACAAGTGCCATCAATGCAGCAGCCTCACCATTGCCATCAATGCAGCAGCCTCACCATTGCCATCAATGCAGCAGCCTCACCATTGCCATCAATGCAGCAGCTCACCATTGCCATCAATGCAGCAGCCTCACCATTGCCATCAATGCAGCAGCCTCACCATTGCCATCAATGCAGCAGCCTCAGCATTGCCATCAATGCAGCAGCCTCAGCATTGCCATCAATGCAGCAGCCTCAGCATTGCCATCAGTGCAGCAGCCTCACCATTGCCATCAGTGCAGCAGCCTCACCATTGCCATCAGTGCAGCAGCCTCACCATTGCCATCAATGCAGCAGCTCACCATTGCCATCAATGCAGCAGCCTCACCATTGCCATCAATGCAGCAGCCTCACCATTGCCATCAATGCAGCAGCCTCACCATTGCCATCAATGCAGCAGCCTCACCATTGCCATCAATGCAGCAGCCTCACCATTGCCATCAATGCAGCAGCCTCACCATTGCCTCAATGCAGCAGCCTCACCATTGCCATCAATGCAGCAGCCTCACCATTGCCATCAATGCAGCAGCCTCACCATTGCCATCAATGCAGCAGCCTCACCATTGCCATCAATGCAGCAGCCTCACCATTGCCATCAATGCAGCAGCCTCACCATTGCCATCAATGCAGCAGCCTCACCATTGCCATCAATGCAGCAGCCTCACCATTGCCATCAATGCAGCAGCCTCACCATTGCCATCAATGCAGCAGCCTCACCATTGCCATCAATGCAGCAGCCTCACCATTGCCATCAATGCAGCAGCCTCACCATTGCCATCAATGCAGCAGCCTCACCATTGCCATCAATGCAGCAGCCTCACCATTGCCATCAATGCAGCAGCCTCACCATTGCCATCAATGCAGCAGCCTCACCATTGCCATCAATGCAGCAGCCTCACCATTGCCATCAATGCAGCAGCCTCACCATTGCCATCAATGCAGCAGCCTCACCATTGCCATCAATGCAGCAGCCTCACCATTGCCATCAATGCAGCAGCCTCACCATTGCCATCAATGCAGCAGCCTCACCATTGCCATCAATGCAGCAGCCTCACCATTGCCATCAATGCAGCAGCCTCACCATTTCCATCAATGCAGCAGCCTCACCATTGCCATCTATGCAGCAGCCTCACCATTGCCATCAATGCAGCAGCCTCACCATTGCCATCAATGCAGCAGCCTCACCATTGCCATCAATGCAGCAGCCTCACCATTGCCATCAATGCAGCAGCCTCACCATTGCCATCAATGCAGCAGCCTCACCATTGCCATCAATGCAGCAGCCTCACCATTGCCATCAATGCAGCAGCCTCACCATTGCCATCAATGCAGCAGCCTCACCATTGCCATCAATGCAGCAGCCTCACCATTGCCATCAATGCAGCAGCCTCACCATTGCCATCAATGCAGCAGCCTCACCATTGCCATCAATGCAGCAGCCTCACCATTGCCATCAATGCAGCAGCCTCACCATTGCCATCAATGCAGCAGCCTCACCATTGCCATCAATGCAGCAGCCTCACCATTGCCATCAATGCAGCAGCCTCACCATTGCCATCAATGCAGCAGCCTCACCATTGCCATCAATGCAGCAGCCTCACCATTGCCATCAATGCAGCAGCCTCACCATTGCCATCAATGCAGCAGCCTCACCATTTCCATCAATGCAGCAGCCTCACAATTTCCATCAATGCAGCAGCCTCACCATTGCCATCAATGCAGCAGCCTCACCATTGCCATCAATGCAGCAGCCTCACCATTGCCATCAATGCAGCAGCCTCACCATTGCCATCAATGCAGCAGCCTCACCATTGCCATCAATGCAGCAGCCTCACCATTGCCATCAATGCAGCAGCCTTACCATTGCCATCAATGCAGCAGCCTCACCATTGCCTTCAATGCAGCAGCCTCACCATTGCCATCAATGCAGCAGCCTCACCATTGCCATCAGTGCAGCAGCCTCACCATTGCCATCAATGCAACAGCCTCACCATTGCCATCAATGCAGCAGCCTCACCATTGCCATCAATGCAACAGCCTCACCATTGCCATCAGTGCGGTCTGATCGATACCCATCTGCAAGCCTAATGGGGACAGAGAGGGAGGCGGGACGAGCGCCGACAGATTACATACAGTGAGAATCTCCTATGATAGACAGAACAGTGGTCCAATGGCGGCCCAGGAGACGGGACTTCCTATTACAGAGGCCGCCAAGTAAACAGGAGATTCTCACTGTATGTAATCTGCCCCCTCCCTGTCCCCCCCCTCCCTGTCCCCACCGAGGCAGCTAAAATTGAAGTATTGGCGTATAACACGCACACGCTATTTGCACCCGGGTGAAAAGTGCGTGTTATATGCCAATAAAAAAAAAAAACTGACAGGGGTTATGACCCTCCCTAAAGCCCGTACACACGGCTCAAATGTCAGGCCACTTCGGCCGGTTAAAAAAAAAAAAAAACTGCCGACATTCGGCCCAGTGTGTAGGGGCTGAATAAAAAAAACTAACAGCTCAGGTCGCAGCCGCTGTACTAACAATCTGATGTTAGTACATCAATCTCCCCTGCTGTTCTATTGTGTTCTGACAGGGGGACCCCTGCCAGAACACTCCAGTTAGCGATTTCAGCCATTGGCTGACAGCGCTGATTGGGAGCCGGTCGGCATACCTTGTTCGGTCATGCCCCTTCGACAAAAGCTGGCCAATTGTTTCTACGGAACCGGCCGATGCCACCCGACATTCACCCAGTGTGTACTAGGCTTTACCCAGATAGCAAGGAGACATCACAGGAAGTCACCAGGTAGGTCCACAGGAATATGGAGGGGGAGGCTCTGTGCGATCACAGGGAATATATAGGGACCAGGAAAGGTCTGCCATAGACAAGGAGTAATGCAGGGGTGCCAGCATATAACTGCGATCTCATAATATGTAATATAGCCGCATATTGGCCACTCTTTATTGCCAACACAGAATCGCAGTGGTCACCCCTGCTCCCTACCTGGAAACAATAGACTCAGGACCCTTTCTTTTTCCCTTTCTCTATCACTTTCTTTTCCTATTTCTTTCTTTTTCTATTTTGTTGGTTGCTAATTCCCTTTTAGCAGCTATTCCTGGACATCAAATGGTGCTTTGCTGTCCCTGTGCCCGGCTGAATTTTAATTGGCCCGGTTGGGAACAGTGCCCGATTGCTTGTATTTACACAGCTAGACCGGTTTATATGCTTTTTCTTTTTTAATCGTTGTTTTTTTGTAGTTGATTTGGTCACTTTACCTTATGCATATCTTTTAGCTATGTGTCTTTGTTAGACTACTAATTGATTAAGGTCTATGTTGTCCCCTGCCTGATCTCTTATCTTTTTCGTTGTTATGTGGGAAAAAATAAATAAAAACTGTTAATTATAAAGAAATGTGCAGCAAGTTAACAGACTTAGGCCCCTTTCACACGAGGCGGACTCCGCTTCCACGGAGCCCGCCTCTGTCCGCCGGCTCAGCGGGAGATCTCTCCGTTGATCTCCGCTGAGCCGGCGGATGACAAGTCCCTCTCCGCTCACTGAGCGGGGAGGGGCTTGCGAGTGCCGCTGGTCTCTATGGAGAGGTCGGATGAAAACGGACAGTGTGTCCGTTTTCATCAGATCTCACCCGATCCGAGTCTGCTTTTGGCGGATCGGATGTCAGCATAGACTAACATGGAGTGCCCGTTCAGAAAAACTGACAGGCGGATCTGAACGGCCTTAGGCCCCTTTCACACTGGGGCGGTTTTTCAGGCGGTACAGCACTAAGAATAGCGCCTGTACACCACCTGAAAAAACCGGCCCCATTCACTACAATGTGAAAGCCGGCTGGCTTTCACACTGGAGCGGTGCGCTAGCAGGACGGTAAAAAAAAAGTCCTGCTAGCAGCATCTTTGGAGCGGTATAGGAGCGTGTATTCACCGCTCCTATACAGCTCCTACCCATTGATTTCAATGGGACACCGCGGTAATACCGCTACGGCGGCGCTTTGCAAGGGGTTTTAACCCTTTTTCGGCCGCTCGCAGGGGGTAAAACCACCCCGCGAGCGGCCGAATACCGCGGCTAAAACGACGGTAAAGCAGCGCTACATATAGCGCTGCTTTACCGTCGCCGCGGCACCCACCCCAGTGTGAAAGGGGCCTTACAATTCAACACTGCCACAAATTTGTGGCAAGTTATCCTTTGATAAATGGAGATCAGATCTCATTTTAGCACAAAAACAAAGTCAGGATTCACAAATGTTCTCTTGCAGCTCCTAACACCCTTCCTGGTATCGTAGAACCACAACCTGTTCTTTAATGTATGCTGGGTGGAGCTGGGTACATATTAAATGAAATGCGATGGTGAGTGGGTGATGGTCTTATCCTGTGTGACACAACAAGGGTTAATGATTAATACAGGTGCTGTGAGCACAGCCCAGAGCAAACAGAGATGTCTCATTGTGTGCCGGACTACTTTAGTAAATAAGGCTATAAAAAGAGAACAAGGGAGGACTGCTCAACCAATGACTACTCAACAGCAGCACAATCGCTCGGGTCTCGGGATCCTGCATTTATTTTTTAACCAGAGCTCTGTCTGCATGGGGTTTGTATGCTTACCTTGTATTTGTCTGGGCGTCCGCACATAGCCCCAAAACTTACTGGTAGGTTAATCAGCGCCTCAAAAATTGCCCCAAAGTACGTGTGGCTGTGGTGGAGTGTGCAGAACATGTTATGCCGCGTACACGCGGTCGGAATTCTCGTCAGAAAAAGCTCTGATGGTTTTCCCGTCGGAATTTCAGCGGAATTTCGCTCAAACTGTCTTGCCTACACACGGTCACACCAAATTCCGACGGTCTGTAACACAGCGGCATAAAACATGTTCAACAGCACTATAAAAGGGAAGTTTAATGCTTCCGAGCATGCGTTGAATTGTTTCCGAGCATGCGTCAGAATTTTGCATGTCGGAATTGCCTACACACGATCGAAAAATCCGATAGGAAGGTTTTCCGTCGGAAAAATTGAGAACAGGTTCTCAATCCAAAGTCCGTCGGAAATTCCGACAGAAAAAGACCGATGGGCATACACACGGTCTGAAAATCCGATGAAAAGCTCCCATCGGACTGTTTCCATCGGAAATTCCGACCGTGTGTACGCGGCATTAGAGTTTTATAAATATATAATAATAATAATAATCTGTAACTGTGGTAGAGACATTAGAGTGTACATTTTTGTTTATTAAAAATACAACATAATAAAAACATATTGACATATATACAGAATAAATAAATGATATATAAACAAACAAAAAATAGCTTACTTCAGCATAGAATACAAACTTGCTGTTTAGCCAGAAAAACATAAACAGAAGTGAATATTTAACCACTTCCCGTCCGCGCTATAGCCGAAAGACGGCTGCAGCGCGGACCTAATTTGACGGGAGGGCGTCCATTGACATCCTCCTGTGCTCGAGCGGCCCACGCGCCCCCTGCAGGGTGCGCCTGGCGCGCTCTGTGAACAGCGAGTCTACGAGATTTGGCTGATCACAGATCGGAGTAAGGGGTCGATCTGGACCCCTTACCACGTGATCAGCTGTCAGCCAATGACAGCTGATCATGTGACGTAAACAGAGCCGGTGATCGCCTATTTTTTTCTCCTCACGCCGATCACCGGCGGCTGTAAGAGGGACATCAGTCCCGATCATGGAGAGCCTCTGCCCACCAGCGCCACCTACCAGTGCCCACCAGCGTCACCTACCACTACCCACAGTACCACCCATCAGTGCCCACAGTTCCACTTATCAATGTCACCAATCAGTGTCTCATCACCAGTGCTGCCTATCAATACCACCTACCAGTGCCCATCAGTGACATCTATCAGTGCCACCCATCAGTGCCGTCTTATCAGTGCCCATCATTGCCATCTTATCAGTGCCTATCAGTGTCGCCTTAGCTGTGCCTATCAGTGTCGCCTTAGCTGTGTATATCAGTGCAGCCCATCAGTGCCCATCAGTGCAGCCTTATCAGCGAATATCAATGAAGGAGAAAAATTACCCGTTTTAAAACAAACAATTTTATTTTATTTTTATTTTTAATTTCTGTCTTTTTTTGTTTGTTTAGCAAAAAATAAAAACCCAAGTGGTAATTAAATACCACAAAAAGAATGCGCCATTTGTGTGAAAAAAATGATAAAAATGAAGTGCCCAGTAAGCAAGTGGTTAAACCAAGATATGTTATTATTGATATTATCATTATTATTATAACGCACAACAAAGCTCTAACCTCCACCTAAACACACCCTCAGGCTAAGAAACCCATGCATGCAGCCTTTTTTCACAAATCTAATCTCATCAAAATCTAGGGGACGTGAAAGGACAGAAAGAAAAGCCGCACACCCAGAGACTGACATTCCTGCACACCTTTGTCCAAGCCCCGGCCGCCACCTGTCCTTCTCAAGACCCCAAATCTTCCCAACCTCACTCAGAATGTTGTGCACCACCACCTTGTCAGGAAGGACTTTTTTTCCAAATGGAAACCTGACACCGTGCATTCCACGTAAAGTAACAAACTACTAAGCTAACTAGAAAAAATGTCTCAAAATCAAAATCCTGATGAGTCTCCAAAGACCCGTATGACCACTCTGCATAACTTAAGCAGGAAAGGGATACCCAGAGCCCCACCCACCTGCTTATAGACTTCTATATTGAAGGGGCACTGAAGCAAGAAATGGTCCATTGTCTCCTCCACACTCCACTCTTGGACAACCATGGTTCTCCACAGAGCAATGCGTAGTGCCCCATTCAAGTTGCCCTTCACATAGAGTCTGCCATGGAACAAGAGCCAGGCCAAATCCCGAAACTTTAAGGGGATTCTCTCCAGATTAATCAAACACAGACCCTCCCTCATAAGAGGGCATGGGCAATCCTTTAAGGCCAATGGCTCGCTAAAGGCAGATTCAAATAGCAACTTATATGACAAACCTCTCCACCGTCCCCTGAAATTGCCCTCCTATCTATGCTCCCAGGCCCCATACCATCACAAAAACGTTCTCTACTGCGCTTCTTCCTCTCGGCTGCGAGACAAATAATCCCCATGTTTTGGAAGACCACCACTAGTCCTCCCCTATCTCTATGGGTGTCCACCGTTAACGACATTATGCGCATGGAGGAAATGTTGGCCCTGGAAAATGACTCTTTCGAAAAATATAAGCTTCAATGGCTCATATGGATAGAGTATTCCTCCTCAGACTCACTGAAAAACCTATTGTCACCACAGGGAACAGATTGAACCCCGGCTTCTACTAAAGAAATTGGACATACTGCGCTGGGACCCGCCCGGACCCCCCCCTCCACTTCTCTCCCCCTCCCTATCTACTTGGAGTTCTTCTTCCTCCCCCCCCTTGGCTTTGTAAATTCTATTATGAGCGAACTGATGTCAACTCCTCTCTAGGGTTCAACCCCTGAAGGGTTCCACTGCAGATGCTATGGTATAACCTGTTTTTACGTTGAAGAACATTCCACCCCTGGGATCAGGGGCTGTTTTTATGTTATTTGAATGTACCTCATACCCGCTGTTACCCTTTGTTGACGCCTTATTGTTATATGTACAAAGTACCTTGTTAACCTTTAATAAACATATATTTGACTCTAAAGGCAGATTCAACAACCCTCCTCTCCAGGGCCTTCCTAGGAAGAGACTTAATTTCCTCCACAGTCGCTCGCCACTGCCAAAGCATTTTCAGGTGTGGGGAAATGTAAGCCAGGAGCTTACCATGTCGGACCCTCAAGCTTTTCACTGGCCCACCATTCTGCCAGCTTCGCAGAAAAGGCCTAAACCAGAGAAAACTTCAGAGAAAAGAATACCACCGGGTTGACCATACCTAGGCCACCCATCGGCCTGGGAAGTTAGGTTACAGACCTCTTAATGAGGTGCAGTTTGTTCCCCATAACAGCTGGAAGACTGAGAGACACTGGCAAAACAGACAGAGCTGACATACAGACATACCGGCATCAGGTAAGTTTTAATCAGGTCAATCCTTTCCCTGTAAGAGAGTTTCCAATCCTTCCAGCTGGCATCCTTGGCATCAGCATTTTGTAGCCTGCTTTCCGAATTTGCAAGGCAGTAATCGCTGGGGCCAAATTTGATGCCTAAAACTTTTTGCCGGGGCTTTGGGTAGGTGTCTGGAAACATTAGACATGGGACATTAGAGTGTAAGCTCCTCTGGTGCAGAGACTGACATGAATGGCTCACGGTTCTCTGTACAGCACTGTCTAATATGTCAGAGCTATATAAATGTATAATAAAAGGGTGTGACTGAGGTGTGGACATTAGTAGGGCTGAAACGATTAATCAATGTTATCGATAATATTAGATAATGAAAATCGTTGTCAACGATTTTCATTATCGATTAGTTGGTCCGCACCTTCCTCCCTGTCCGTTAAAATCCTCCTCCTGTGTAGAAGGCGCCGCCGTATGTGACAAGGCACGTCCGCGCCGCACGTCCGTGCCTCTCCTCCTCGCAGACGTCAGCTCCCCATTGATCTTCTCAGCCCCGCCCGCTGCTGCCTTCGAGGGAACAGAGAGGCGAGAAGCAGCCCTGAGGAGAGCCGAGCTGCACACTGTGTGTGAAAGGTAACAGCTAATGCAGGGGTTGCAAAACTACAAGTCCCATGAGGCATGGCAAGGATGACCATTACAAGCATGACTCTCACAGGCAGAGGCATGATGGGACTTGTAGTTTCGCAACAGATGGAGGGCCACCAGTTTGAGACCCCTGAGCTAATGGCTAGTAATAACACAGTAAAAACTCAGTACAATTCCTGGGAGGAATAGCGCCCCATCATTGGTGTTCCTGGGAGGAATAGTGCCCCATCATTGGTGTTCCTGAGAGGAATAGCGCCCCATCATTGGTGTTCCTGGGATGAATAGCGCATTTTTTTTATGACAAGTGCCCCATGAATGATCCTCCTAAGTAACTCCTAAGTATTCCTGGGGGGAGGTGGAGTGCCCCATCATTGGTGTTCCCGGGAGGAATAGCGCCCCATCATTGGTGTTCCCGGGAGGAATAGCGCCCCATCATTGGTGTTCCTGGGAGGAATAGCGCCCCATCATTGGGGTTCCTGGGAGGAATAGTGCCCCATCATTGGTGTTCCCGAGAGGAATAGCGCCCCATCATTGGTGTTCCTGGGAGGAATAGCGCCCCATCATTGGTGTTCCCGAGAGGAATAGCGCCCCATCATTGGTGTTCCTGGGAGGAATAGCACATTTTTTTTATGACAAGTGCCCCATGAATGATCCTCCTAAGTAACTCCTAAGTATTCCTGGGGGGAGGTGGAGTGCCCCATCATTGGTGTTCTGGGGGTGGGTGGAATAGTGCCCCATCATTGGTTTTCCTAGAGGGGGGGGAATAGTGCCCCATTGGTGTTCCTGGGAGGGGGAGGAGAAATAGTGCCCCATTGGTGATCCTGGGAGAGGGAGTGGAATAATGCCCCATCATTGGTGTTCCTGGGAGGGGAATAGCACCCCATCATTGGTGTTCCTGGGAGGAATAGTGCCCCATCATTGGTGTTCCTGGAAGGAATAGTGCCCCATCATTGGTGTTCCCGGGAGGAATAGCGCCCCATCATTGGTGTTCCCGGGAGGAATAGCGCCCCATCATTGGTGTTCCCGGGAGGAATAGTGCCCCATCATTGGTGTTCCTGGGAGGAATAGTGCCCCATCATTGGTGTTCCCGGAAGGAATAGCGCCCCATCATTGGTGTTCCTGGGAGGAATAGTGCCCCATCATTGGTGTTCCCGGGAGGAATAGCGCCCCATCATTGGTGTTCCTGGGAGGAATAGCACATTTTTTTTATGACAAGTGCCCCATGAATGATCCTCCTAAGTAACTCCTAAGTATTCCTGGGGGGAGGTGGAGTGCCCCATCATTGGTGTTCTGGGGGTGGGTGGAATAGTGCCCCATCATTGGTTTTCCTAGAGGGGGGGGAATAGTGCCCCATTGGTGTTCCTGGGAGGGGGAGGAGAAATAGTGCCCCATTGGTGATCCTGGGAGAGGGAGTGGAATAATGCCCCATCATTGGTGTTCCTGGGAGGGGAATAGCACCCCATCATTGGTGTTCCTGGGAGGAATAGTGCCCCATCATTGGTGTTCCTGGGAGGAATAGCGCCCCATCATTGGTGTTCCCGGGAGGAATAGCGCCCCATCATTGGTGTTCCCGGGAGGAATAGCGCCCCATCATTGGTGTTCCCGGGAGGAATAGCGCCCCATCATTGGTGTTCCTGGGAGGAATAGTGCCCCATCATTGGTGTTCCCGAGAGGAATAGCGCCCCATCATTGGTGTTCCTGGGAGGAATAGCGCCCCATCATTGGTGTTCCTGGGAGGAATAGCGCCCCATCATTGGTGTTCCTGGGAGGAATAGCGCCCCATCATTGGTGTTCCCAGGAGGAATAGTACCCCATCATTGGTGTTTTATTCTGCAGTTTTTTCATTATCACTTTTAAATAAACGGAAAAATGGCATATTACGTTTTTTTTTAATGATTTTATCCGATTAATCGAAAAAATAATCGCCCGATTTAATCCATTATGAAAATAATCGTTATAATAATATAATAATAGTTGCAGCCCTAGACATTAGAGTGTAAATTTTTGTTTATTAAAAATCTTACAAACATTCAACATAAAAACTTATTTACATAAAAAATAAATAAAAATGAATATATATATATTTATGGTCGGAGCCCTCGGTCCATAACGATGTGAAGGAGCAAACATAAACACGCCACAAGACAGACAACAAACTAGACCTGAAGTGTGCCCTGGTCTACCGTAAGGTAAGCCCTGGTGAGCTGGGCCGTGAGGCCCTTTCTGCTAGGAGAGTAGTTAAGAAAAGGGCGCAAAGGCTTGTTTTTAGGGAGGTAATGATTTATTTGTTTGGTAAAGGCAAATGCTACAAGGCAAGGTTACTGAAGGCCCGGGACATTTCGGTCTGGGGATCGGGAATGTAACGGGCAAAACAGGTGGACTTCCACCGTCCCATCATCCTGATCACGTGATCGGGGACTCCATTGCGGGAGGCCGCGGAGGCTGCTCCGATGCGAAAGGAGTGACCTGAGAATTTCGCTGGGTCAAGACCTAAGTTGCGGAGGAGGATCCTGACGTGCGTGACGAATTGATTGCTGCTAAGGGGTCTGACCGGAAATGGTAACAACGGGCTGTCAGGTGAGGGATCAGGTAGGTGTGCTAGTAGCTGGTCTAGAACTGCCACGGGGCACCAGGCATTGAGAGTTTCAAACAGTTTGATGTCGGTGCCTGGGCCAGTCTGCTGCGTTTTGGATGCCTCGAGGTGCAGGATGAAAAAGGTCTGATGGCGTATGAGATGCCGCCTGCGTAGCGTCTTGCAGCTAGGGCCGGTAACTAAGAACTCGCTGGGCCGTAAGAAGCCGTAGAAGGCCAGGTACATGGCTGCCTGGATGACCAGGCTGGGAAAAAGGCCAAAAGGGGAATGCGAAAGCATGATTGATAACTCCCGGAAAATGGCACCGGTTACTGGGAGGCGTTTGGTATTGACCTGCGGCTGTTTTTTGAGGATGCCGCGCAGGATTGCCTTGACTGCGTGGGAGGTGAACAAAGATGGTTTAGAAGGGTCTTGTAAGGAAATGAAATGCTGGATACCGGCTAGATAAAGTTTGATGGTATTGTGTGATAACGCCAGCCGAGTGTAGCAGTGAGAAATGAAGGCTAGGATATGGTGGAGGTCCCCTGGTGACCCCCCGTGGCTTGTGTCCAGAAACCGTAGGTACGTCCTCCAAGCAGCTTGGTAGGCTTTCAGCGTGTTGTGTGACAATGAGAAGTTTATGAGACTGGTGGCGCCGTGAAGGTGGTGACTCAGACTAGGGTTAGTTGAGACCAGTGAGGGATAGCGGACATGGTCGGATCGGCTCCGGGTTCCTGTAATGCATGATGCGGGGGTGGCGGGGGCGACAGCTGGTGGAGTGGGGGTAACTTGCTGGAGCTCCAAGGTCCCCACTCTGGCCTGGACGTCAGAGATGGTAATTGATAGGGAGGAGACCAGCGTGTGTAGCTGGGACACTGCCGAGGCAATTGATTGTAGTGATGCCTGCGTGTCTGGTGGGTTTGGTGGGGATGGGCTTGGGAACAGTAGTCTGAACAGTTCAGCTTTCCTGGCCGTGATGGGGAAGGGGATGTTCCTGCGCCTCAGCTCGGCTGAGAGTCTGGGGATGGTCCAAACTCTGAAGGCTTGTGAGAAGTTGTCTGCCGGGCCCGCTTCGGGAGGTGATGGGGCGGGGGTGAGATCGTCGCTGCCGGCCAGAGACATGGCGTCTGCTAGAATAAAAGAGGGGGGGGGGAGGGAGGGGGGGATGCATGTTCCTCTCGTTTACTTTTTTTTTTTTTTTTTTTTTTGAGTTTTTGAAGGGCAGGAGAGGATATATCTGTGATTGTAGATTGCGGAAATATGAAGAGGGGAGGGGGGGCAGGGCGGGATACCTGTGTGACAGGTATGGGGACAAACGGGTTGCGCGCGTGCGCTGAGTGGGATGTTCCATGGGCCTATATGTAAACTCGGAGGATGCGTGACACCCGAGGTGAGCCAGGAGGTGACTGGCCGGGTGGCTGATGCTCGGGTGTCCGTCTGTGCTCGGCACGGACTGGTTAACCAGAGCCCCCCCAGGGCGGCACTGGGGGGAGTGGCTACTGATTGGTTTGCTAAGTAGGAATGTTTCGATCTGTAGTAATTTGACGTGGGTTCGGTCAGCTAATACTTGCACTGCCAGCAAGTCATGAGATTAGGTGACCTTGTCTGCGTAGTGAAGGCTTGTGCTTCGAAAAATAGAGTGACATGCATAGAAGTATGTGACAGTTACTAACGCCTGGAGATTTTAATCAAAACTGTGGTGTTCTGCGTGGATGGGAAGGGGAGATGTGTGAACGAAGCAGGATACCGTTCGACGGTATGGTAAGAATCGGGGATGCGCGTGAGCGCTGGGTGAGTTTGTTTCTTTGGCCTGTGGAACTCAGAGAATGCGTGACAACCGAGATAAGCCAGGAGGTGACTGACCAGGTAACCGATGCTCGGGTGTCCGTCTGTGCTCGGCACGGACTGGTTAACCAGAGCCCCCCCAGGGCGGCACTGGGGGGAGTGGCTGCTGATTGGTTTGCTAAGTAGGAATGTTTCGATCTGTAGCAATTTGACGTAGGTTCGGTCAGCTAATACTTGCACTGCCAGCAAGTCATGAGATTAGGTGACCTTGTCTGCGTAGTGAAGGCTTGTGCTTCGAAAATAGAGTGACATGCATAGAAGTATGTGACAGTTACTAACGCCTGGAGATTTTAATCAAAACTATGGTGTTCTGCTTGGATGGGGAGGGGAGATGTGTGAACGAAGCAGGATACCGTTCGACGGTATGGTAACAATCGGGGATGCGCGTGAGCGCTGGGTGAGTTTGTTTCTTTGGCCTGTGGAACTCAGAGAATGCGTGACAACCGAGGTAAGTCAGGAGGTGACTGACCAGGTAACCGATGCTCGGGTGTCCGTCTGTGCTCGGCACGGACTAGATCAACCAGAGCCCCACCAGGGCGGTACTGGGGAGAGTGGCTGCTGGTTGGTTGCTAAGTAGGGATGTTTCGGTCTGTAGTAGTTTGACGTGGGTTCGGTCAGCTAATACTTGCACTGCCAGCAAGTCATGAGACTAGGTGACCTTGTCTGCGTAGTGAAGACTTGAGCTTCGAAAACAGAGTGACATGCATAGAAGTATGTGACAGTTACTAACGCCTGGGTGCTGAGCCAAATAAGTATGTGTGACAGGGATATGTAGTGAAAAGGTGTGTGAAGAGAATGGAAAACTGAAACAACAACCTACGCACCTGCTTGCTGCCCTAGTGATAGAGTCTCTGTTGGGGTCAAAACCTGGGAGACCTGGTGCCTATTGTGGGGTGACATGAAATTATTTGTGAGAGATGGGTTGCAAGAGCTGATTTGGGGCCGTAGTTGACCCCCTGGTGAAGAGATGCAAGCCCTCAAAAATTACCTGGAAAAAGAAAGGGGGTGGTCCGATCCTGTTGTATAGGAGACCAGGGACGACTTACTGACCTACGGAAAAGGTGAAAAGGGATAGAGAAAGGCGTGAGTAGCTGAGTTTGCTACTGGGGAAGTTGTGGCTGCGAGGCCAATGGAGGTCGAGCTGCAACGATTGCAGAGGTGTAGGGGAGGGTGGATGTGGGAGCCGGGCCCAAACCTGCGGTGAAGCAAGGTGTGCGGGGGGCGGCTGTGCCTCACATTGGCTGGGTTGCCGTGAAAGGCAAGGAGTGGAGTGTCTTGCTGAGGTTTGCAAGGTGTGGGGGCCCATTTACACGGGCTTGCGGTGACTACAAGAAGTGTGTGTGGGGGGGGGTGACAGATGCTCTGGTGGGTTTGGGGTGGGGGGCTGCGGTGTATGTGTGAGTGAGGGGGTGCTTGCACTGGGTAGCGGTGCGTAGCGACCAGAGATAGTGGGGTGAATTGTGTGGTAGGCAACAAACGAAAAAGGCATGGTGGTCGAAATGACTCAGTGGGGAAAACAGGGGTTTCGATGTAACGACGAAAAAGCGGTGTATGTGTGAGTGAGGGGGTGCTTGCACCGGGTAGCGGTGCGTAACGACCAGAGATAGTGGGGTGAATTGTGTGGTAGTCAACAAACGAAAAAGGCATGGTGGTCGAAAATGACTCAGTGGGAAACAGGGGTTTCGATGTAACGACGAAAAAGCATAAATCCTACCTGCGACGCTGAAGCGGAACGAACTGGGGGTGCGATCGGGAATCGAATCAGTAATCTGGAAACGAGGAACGTAGGACAACTCAGGAACATGTACTGAGTTGTTTGTCGGCCTGGTGACGTGGAATACGGCGCGCTAGAACCGACACCAGCCGCGTGGAGAGGTCTGGTATATATATACCCTCCGGGCTCCTCCCATAATTGCAGGCCACCATGCTGGCCTTCCTATATATATAAATAAACAAAAACAAACAGGCTTACATCAGCAAATAACGGAAAAGAAAATGTATTTTTTTCCCCCTGAAGGTAACATAAATAGAACTATATACAAAGAAACATAATTTTATTATCTGTAAACTACTAAATTATGCAAAACAACCCTACTTCAACCTAAATACACCCTCAGGCTAAGAAACCATTACATATTTAACCCGTGCATTAGAGTGTAAGCTCCTCTGCTGCACAGACTGATGTGACTGGCTCAGGGCTCTCTGTACAGCACTGCAGTATATGTCAGAGCTATACAAATGTATAATATAATAATAGTATATAGAGGAAAAAACCGCGCTAACAAATGTACATATATGGGGGCAGGCTGCTGCTCAATGTGGGATACACGCACAAGAATACATAGAATAAAAAAGGAGCTGCGCCAATAACAAATAAAAATACAATTACATAAAAATAACTATTATAAATGTTGAGGCTGAGTGTATCCCAACACATAGGATGACCCAATGGTGAGAACCTTAGCCACACTTAGTCACCCTCAACAGTGAAAAGAGGTCCCAGTCTCTGTCCACACAGTAACCAGTCCCCACAATAAAAAATAGATGACTCAAAAAGTCCAAATAGCAATCAAGGGATTCTTCAGGTTGAAGCAGTGATACAGGCAAGGTGATCCTGGCATCCGAATGTAAGTAGAAGGAAAAAACACCTCAGTGACTTGTATCGTATATAGTGATGAACACAGTGCCCGACACCCTCATACATTAACTGCTTACCAGAAAGCAGAGGTAAATGAGCTCTGCTATAACATGAAAAACACGCGTCTGCGATTTCCTAATCCCACGAGTCGCCAATCCTCGTTTTGATACTCTGAGTGGTTAAGTATTGGGGGTCCACTTGATCACATGCGGTCCATATGGGGAATGGAGGAAAAAAGGCAGCCCATAGCGTAAATCTGGTAACACCGGTTTATTAAAACAAATAAAAAGCACTTACATTGATCCCAATGGTAAGGCACATAAAGCATAAAAACGTTGCCGGCCGGCAAGATACAGGAGCCCGTCCTCCTCCTCTAGGTCATGTGGTGGCATCACCTCCCATATAATAATAGTGCATGACTCCTTTGGCACAGACACTGATGTGAATTATTTTGTGTTCACTGTTTAGTTCTGTGGAATACTAAGCGCTATATAAATATAGGAAATAATAAACTGTCAGCTCCATTATTTTCACATTACAGCTGTGGGGTATGATATCAGAATACACAATGCATTGCACTCTCGGCCATATTATTATTATTATTATGCAGGTTTTATATAGAGCCAACAGTTTTCACAACTCCTAATAAAATAAAGGGAGACAGTACAGTTACAATACAATTAAAGAGGAAGTAAACCCTAGTGCACTGATGGCGAACCTATGGCACGCGTGCCACAGCTGGCACTCAGAGCCATTTCTGTGGGCACACAAGAGGATCCAGGACAGAGCTAGAGGTCTCTCTCTCCTCTCAGCCCCCCATCCCTCTCTTTCAGCCCCCCTCTTTGTGTCCCTCCTCTTTGTGTTCCCCCTCTCTCTCAGCTCACCCCTCTCTCAGCATCTCTCTCGCACCCCTCTCTCCCTGTCCCTCTTCTCTTTCTGTTCCCTCTCCCTCTCTCTGTTCCCTCTCCCTCTCTCTGTTCCCTCTCCCTCTCTCTGTTCCCTCTCCCTCTCTCAGCATTTCTCTCTCAGCCCCTCTCCCTCAGCTCCTCTCCCTCAGCCCCTCTCCTTCTCTCTGTTGCCCCTCTCTCTCAGCATCTCTCTCACACCCCTCCCTCTCTCTCTCTCAGCACCCTTCCTCTCACTCAGCCCCCCTCCCTCTCTCTGTTCCCTCTCTTTCAGCATATCTCTCACACCCCTCTCTCTCTCTCTGCCCCCCTCTCTCTCTCAGCCCCTCTCCCTCAGCCCCTCTCCCTCTCCCTCAGCCCCTCTCCCTCAGCCCCCTCCCTCTCTCTCAGCCCCCTCCCTCTCTCTCAGCCCCCCTCCCTCTCTCTCAAACCCCCTCCCTCTCTCTCAAACCCCCTCCCTCTCTCTCACACCCCTCTCCCTCTCTCTGTTCCCTCTCTCTTTCAGCATATCTCTGCCCCCTCTCTCTCTGCCCCCCTCTCTTTCTGACCCCCTCCCTCTCTGCCCCTCTCTCTCTCTCTCTCGCTCGCGCGAATTGCTGTGTTGGCACTTTGCAACACAAAATCAATGTATTTATTTCAGTTTGGGCACTCGGGCTCAAAAAGGTTTGCCATCACTGCCCTAGTGGGTTTACTTCCTCTTTGTTTCCCTGCAAAGGTAAAGCATAACGGACTTCTATGCATCGCATAGTAGTCCATTATGTGTCACTTACCTGACACAGGAGCCAGCGAAGTCACCGCTGTCCCCTTGTGTACGGAGCCTCCATCTTCTTGGTGGGTCTCGCGGCTCCGGCGCTGTCATTTGACGTCGCCGCAATGACGTCACTCCCGCGAATGCGGCATATCGCAGTTGAGAGAGGCGCACTCAGTGCGCCTGCGCGCCGCTGTCTACGGCGCATGCGCTGTAGACAGCAGTGCCTGTCTTTTGGCAAATATCTCCTAAACCGTGTAGGTTTAGGAGATATTTCTTGGACCTACAGGTAAGCCTTAATCTTGGCCTACCTGTAGGTCAAAGTGGTTTGTAAGGGTTTACAACCACTTTAAAGACAAACAAATTAGGGCCCAGCTTGAGAGCTTACAATCTAAAGGACAGGGCAAGTCATACAAAAGGTAGTAACTGTGTTGGGATGAGTTGTCCAAGAACGTAGTTAGGCTGTATGGTACATTACAGTAAGTAACCCCATAGGGTCACTCGCATTAGCGATGGAGTAAAGAATAAAGGGTTAGATTGCTGATCAGTGGAAAAGTGTCCAATAAATTTCTGTTTCAATCTTTTTGTTCTGTTTTTAAATGACAATAAAAACTTTATAATATAACAAAATAGAGTGCATAATGACACCACCATCAGAATCAGTAGACAAAAAGACAGCGACAATAACATATTTAAAGGATAAGGAGTTTAGTCAGGAACCCATGGAATGTCCATCAGTAGGTACCAGGAACCAATGTGGTCAACTGTGAAGAGTCCCATCCCAGATAGCAAGGCTAACTTGTCATTAATTTGTGGCAGTGTGGAATTGTAATGCCACGTACACACGAACGGATTTGCCGTCGGAATAAACTCTTATGCCGCGTACACACGATCGGAATTCTCGTCGGAAAAAGCTCTGACGGTTTTCCCGACGGAATTCCACTCAAACTGTCTTGCCTACACACGGTCACACCAAATTCCGACTGTCAAGAACGCGGTTACATACGAGCCGAGTTCAATGCTTCCAAGCATGCGTCAAATTGTTTCCGAGCATGCGTAGGAATTTTGCGCGTCAGAATTGCTACAGACGATCGGAATTTCCGATAGAAACCTTTTCCGTCTGAAAAATTGAGAAAAATTGAGAACATCAATT
Organism: Lithobates sylvaticus; assembly: GCA_028564925.1. NCBI lineage: Eukaryota > Metazoa > Chordata > Amphibia > Anura > Ranidae > Lithobates > Lithobates sylvaticus. The sequence continues at coordinate 56,980,240 of CM053038.1, forward strand.
CTTTGCTGTCGAAAATTCGGCCAGCAAAATTCCTAAGGAGCCTACACACGGTTGGACTTTCCGATGAAAAGCTCTCATCGGTCTTTTTCTGGCCGGAATTCCGATCGTGTGTACACGGCATGAAGGTTTCCGACGGAATTCCGCTCAAGCTGTCTTGAATAAAAACGGTCACACCAAAGTCCGACCTTCAAGAACGCGGTGACGTACAACACGTACGACGGGACTATAAAAAGGAAGTTCAATATCTACCGCGCCACCCTTTGGGCTCCTTCTGCTAATCTTGTGTTTATCTCGTGTTAGTATAAGTTTGGTGAGAGACGATTCGCGCTTTTCAGACTCGTGACTATAAAAAATAATTCTAAACATTATTATAGAGATCTGGCTTTAAAAAAATAAAAGATTATTCATGAGATCACGAGAAATAATAAAGAAATACGTTTGTCAGAACTCTGTGTGATTATCAGCAGCAAAACAATTTCATTATTCTAGTATTATAAAGCACAAAAGAATGCGCTGCATTAAAAGATCACTGAATTTGCAGCGTGAGGAATGTGCTATCTCCATTACGAACGCTAGTTTTACCAGACCGAGGGCTTCCGTCTCGTACTTGCTTCAGAGCATGCGTCGTTTTTGGTACGTCGGAACAGCATAGTTCAGTCGGAAAAATTTAGAACATTTTCTCTATCTAATGCCCGATGTAATATCAATGTCCTTTTTTCCCACAAATAGAGCTTTCATTTGGTGGTATTTGATCACCTCTGTGGTTTTTATTTTTTGCACTATAAACAAAAAAAAGAACAACAATTTAGATTTTTTTACTTTCTGCTAGAAAACATATCCAATAAAAAAAAAAAAAAAGAAAGAAAATTTAGGCTAATATGTATTCTGCTACATATTTTTGGTTAAAAAAAATCCCAATAAGCACATTTTGATTGGTTTGCGCAAAAGTTACCAACTATGGGATGTTTTATAGAATTTTTATTTATTCATTTATTTTTACTAGTAATGATGGCAATCAGCGACTTATATATAGGCAGACTTTTCATTCATCCACCCAACCTCCATTCATAGATTCTGTTTCATTCATGGTAGTGTCAGCCAACCTGATGGGTGCCTGTCACAGGTCCCACACATCTATTAATCCCCTCTGCACCAGAAGATTACGGCAGCAGGGATGGGGGGATTGGAGACTGGAAGATTTCAACAAATTCTACAGCCATCAGCACAAGGGACACATCACATTGACTGTATGTAATGTCCCTTGTGCTGATTGTAAAACCTTTCTTTTGACAACAGCAGGCTATAACACTGGGAAAAACATCATCCAATCCTGCAGCGGTAAGTGGAACTTCGGCGCATAGTGTGGGGAATAGGGCAGCCATAAGGAATTTTGGGCCCCTTTACACCCCTGACTCCCTTACGCCAGAGTTTACCCCTTTCATTAGGGTCCCCAAAGTCGTCCCCCTTACATCAGGGTCCCCAGAGTCCCCCCTCCTTTCATCAGTGTCCCCAAAGTCATCATCAGGGTCCCAAGAGTTCCCTCTCCTTAAATCAGGGTCCCCAGAGTCCCC
>CM053038.1:56982296-57026954 GCA_028564925.1 Lithobates sylvaticus
GGCATTTCAAAATAGTTATTAATTGGTTTGTATTTTAATAAATTAAATAAGTATTTAACCCCTTTGCAAAACCTGACTTGTTGGCAATCAGAGGTCAGACGTTTCTTGTAGTTGGCCCCCTGGTTGGCACACATCTCGGAAGGGATTTTGTCCCACTCCTCTTTGCAGATCCTCTCCAAGTCATTAAGGTTTCAAGGCTGACGTTTGGTAACCCGAACCTTCACCTCCCTCCACATATATTCTATGGGATTAAGGTCTGGAGACTGGCTAGGCCACTCCAGGACCTTAATGTGCTTCTTCTTGAGACACTCTTTTTTTTTTTTTTTTGCTTTGGCCGTGTGTTTGGGGTCATTGTCATGCTGCAATACCCATCCACGACAAATTTTCAATTCCCTGGCTGAGGGAAGGAGGTTCTCGCCCAAGATTTGACAGTACATGGCCCAGTCCATCTCTTTGATGCAGAAAAACACCCCCAAAGCATAATGTTTCCACCTCCATGTTTGACGGTGGGGGATGGTGTTCTTGGGGTCATAGGCGCATTCCTCCTCCTCCAAACACGTTAAGTTGATGCCGAAGAGCTCGATTTTGGTCTTCTGACCACAACACTTTCACCCAGTTCTCCTCTGAATCATTCAATGTTCATTAGCAAACTTCAGACATTCCTGTACATGTTCTTTCTTGATCAGGGGGACCTTATGGGTGCTGCAGAATTTCAGTCCTTCACGGTGTAGTGTGTTACAAATATTTTCTTGGTGACTCTGGTCCCAGCTGCCTTGAGATCATTGACAAGATTCTCCTGTGTAGTTCTGGGCTGATTCCTCATCGTTCTCATGATCATTGAACCTCCACGAGGTGAGATCTTACATGGAGCCCCAGCCCGAGGGAGATTGACAGTTATTTTGTGTTTCTTCCATTTGCCAATAATCGCACCAACTGTTGTCACCCTCTCACCAAGCTGCTTGGCGATGGTCTTGTAGCCCATTCCAGCCTTGTAGGTCTACAATCTTGTCCCTGACATCCTTGGACAGCTCTTTGGTCTTTGCCATGGTGGAGAGATTGGAATCTGATTGCTTCTGTGGACAGGTTTCTTTTATACAGGTAACAAGCTGAGATTAGGAGCACTCCCTTTAAGAGAGCGCTCCTAGTCTCAGCTAATTACCTGTATAGCGGACACCTGGGAGCCAAAAATCTTGCTGATTGATAGGGGATCAAATATTTATTTCACTCATTTCATTTCATTCAATGTAAATCAATTTTAACTTTTTTGAAATGCGTTTTTCTGGATATTTTCTCTCACTGTTAAAATAAACCTACTATTAAAATTATAGACCAATCATTTCTTTGTCAGTGTGAAAATGTACAAAATCGTCAGGGGATCAAATACTTTTTTCCCTCGCTGTACACAGGATCAATGCTGACATGTTTCGGCCATTGCAGCCTTACTCATAGCAAGTTATGAGTAAGGCAGTAGTAAAGGCTGAAACATGTCAGCATTGATCCTGTGTATTATGTAGCCAAATAAAGGATAATACTAAGGAGTTATCGAGTTTCCGGCTGAATTTTTGCTTTAGATGTTTGTATAGGGAAGTGGGGACCCCCCCCCCCCCCCCCAGCCAGAGCATCGAATCCCAGCAAGTATTTCTCAATTGTAAATTATGGATGAAACCTTTTTAAAAAAAGTTGGAGTTGGCATTTAAGAAATCAACACTGGAACAGACTCATCGCTTAGAATTGGTAATATAATTCACCGTACGGCCACTGCTTCTTTCAGAGACCGACTGCCATTTCTGATAATTCTCGTGAAGGTGAACCAACTTCTCGTTGAACCATTTCTTGGTGGCTCAGTCAGTCTAAAGTCACGCATGCGGTACATAAACTGTTTTGGCACCACACATTTAAAGTGGTGGGGCACCCTGAAAAAAAAAACTTTAAAAAAATGTTAATTTAAAATGGAAAAAAAAAATATATATATATTTTTTTCCTTACCAGAAATGGCTGTTGCTAGGCAGATCGTCCTAATCTGCCTCTTTCAGCGCCGCAGTGATCTTCTCTCCTTCCGTCTTCTAGTGAATGGGGCGCGGTGTGTTATGGGAACGGTGTCCCACAACACATCGCGTTCCCCATTCACAAATTACACTCGCGCATGCGCAGTAGGCTGCGCGCCGACTCGCCCCTGCGCAGTAGGAAACGGGAAGCAGTTTCCCTTACTGAGGATGGCGGCGCTGGAACCGGATCGCCGAGGGACATCTCGGCCTCCACGACCGACATCGCGGGCGCCCTGGGAGGGTAAGTGTACTTATTAAAAGTCAGCAGCGACTTTTTTTTTTTTTTTAGCTGCTGACTTTTAAAAAAAAATTTAAGGTATCGCCACGAACGTTGGAGCAAGAGCAATAATTCATGTGCTAGACCACCTCTTTAACTCTAAACAGGTAACCTGTAAAAAAAATTAAAGCGTCACCTATGGAGATTTTTAAGTACTCTAGTTTGCCATTCCACGGGCGTGCGCAATTTAAAATTTGTTGGGTATCTACTTACACAGCGAAACCTCATCTTTCACATTTTCCCCAAAAAGTGGGGTATATATTGTTTCTAATTCATTAACCATTTACCGGCCAACCATTTGCCATTTCATTAACTATTTGCTGACCAGCCTTTTTTGTCACCTTTTGTTTACAAGTTTAAGACGTGTGTGTGTTTTTATTTATTTTTTATTTTTTTCTTGAAAATCAATTAGAACACCCAAGCATACATTTTTATAAAATGACAATCGTTGCAATTTGTCACACGGTATTTGCGCAAACAATTTTTTGGGGAACAAAATACACTTCAGTAAATTTAAAAAACAAAACCCAATATATTCCCCAATTTTATTTTTGCACAACGTCAAAGATGATACGCCGAGTAAACAAGATGTCACCATTTAAAATTGCGCACGCTCATGGAACGATGACAAACTACAGTACTTAAAAATCTCCATAGGCGGCGCTTTAAACTCCTTTACAGGTTACCTGTTTAACCACTTGCCGACCGCCCCATGTAGATATACGTCGGCAGAATGGCACGTACAGGCAGAACCACGTACCTGTACGTGCCATTCTTCAGGCGGTTGGGGGGTCCGATCGGACCCCCCTCCGCCGGCGGGGACGGTCGGCATCGCTTCAGGAGCGATCCGGGACGAGGGGACGGCCAGTGGTTTCTGGCCACCCCCTCGCGATCGCTCCTGGCGAATGAAAAGCTTCCCCTTCCTGTCTATTGTATAGACAGGAAGGCGGAAGTGATGTCACGCTCGGTGCGCCGGTCTATGTGACCGGAACGCCGAGCAGAGAAGATGTAAAGGTTAGTGCACAAACAGTACACTGACACCAGTACACATAGGCACACAATCCACCCCCCTGTCACCCCCAGATCACCCCCCAGATCACCCCCCCCCCCCCCCCAGTCACAGTGTCACTGATTGCAGTGATCATTTATTTACTGATCACTGCATTTAGTGTCAGTGTGACTGTAATAACTGTCAGGGCAGTTAGTTTTAGGTCCTAGGTAGCCCCCTACCCCCCCCTAATAAAGGTTTAACCCCCTGATTGCCCCTAGTTAACCCCTTCACCCCCTTTTGCCAGTGTCACTAAGCGATCGTTTTTCTGATCGCTGCATTGTGTCGCTAGGTAACCATTTTTTTTTTATTTTAACCGCCATGTTTTATATAGGTTCATAAATAGTTTTATAGGTCAGGTACCCCCATATTACAACCTAAATAAAGGTTTTAACCCCCTGATTGCCCCTAGAGTTAACCCTTTCACCAGTAATCACCGTATAACTGTCACTGGTGACGCTGGTTAGCCAGTTAGTTATTTCGTTATTTAGGTTCCCCGTCAGGTTTTTATATAGCGTCAGGTACCCCCATATATTACCTAATAAAGGTTTAACCCCCTGATTGCCCCTAGTTAACCCTTTCACCCCCTTTTGCCAGTGTCACTAAGCGATCGTTTTTCTGATCGCTGCATTAGTGTCGCTAGGTAACCAGTTTTTTTTTAGGTTAACCGCCATGTTTATATAGGTTCATAAATAGGTTTATAGGTCAGGTACCCCCATATTACAACCTAAATAAAGGTTTTAACCCCCTGATTGCCCCTAGAGTTAACCCTTTCACCAGTGATCACCGTATAAAATGTCACTGGTGACGCTGGTTAGCCAGTTAGTTATTTCGTTATTTAGGTTCCCCGTCAGGTTTTTATATAGCGTCAGGTACCCCCATATATTACCTAATAAAGGTTTAACCCCCTGATTGCCCCTAGTTAACCCTTTCACCCCCTTTTGCCAGTGTCACTAAGCGATCGTTTTTCTGATCGCTGCATTAGTGTCGCTAGGTAACCATTGTTTTTTTTTTTTTTTAGGTTAACCGCCATGTTTATATAGGTTCATAAATAGGTTTATAGGTCAGGTACCCCCATATTACAACCTAAATAAAGGTTTTAACCCCCTGATTGCCCCTAGAGTTAACCCTTTCACCAGTGATCACCGTATAAAATGTCACTGGTGACGCTGGTTAGCCAGTTAGTTATTTCGTTATTTAGGTTCCCCGTCAGGTTTTTATATAGCGTCAGGTACCCCCATATATTACCTAATAAAGGTTTAACCCCCTGATTGCCCCTAGTTAACCCTTTCACCCCCTTTTGCCAGTGTCACTAAGCGATCGTTTTTCTGATCGCTGCATTAGTGTCGCTAGGTAACCAGTTTTTTTTTTAGGTTAACCGCCATGTTTATATAGGTTCATAAATAGGTTTATAGGTCAGGTACCCCCATATTACAACCTAAATAAAGGTTTTAACCCCCTGATTGCCCCTAGAGTTAACCCTTTCACCAGTGATCACCGTATAAAATGTCACTGGTGACGCTGGTTAGCCAGTTAGTTATTTCGTTATTTAGGTTCCCCGTCAGGTTTTTATATAGCGTCAGGTACCCCCATATATTACCTAATAAAGGTTTAACCCCCTGATTGCCCCTAGTTAACCCTTTCACCCCCTTTTGCCAGTGTCACTAAGCGATCGTTTTTCTGATCGCTGCATTAGTGTCGCTAGGTAACCAGTTTTTTTTTTTTTTGTATTACTGTTACGGGTGACGCTGGTTAGTTAGCTTGTTTTTTATACTGTCAGGGCACCCGCCATTTATTACCCAATAACGGTTTAACCCCCTGATCGCCCGGCGGGTGATATCAATTAGGTTTTAGGGTCAAATAAGGTCTGCGTCGCCCCAGGTTAGTGCCAGTACCGCAAACACCCACGCGCAAAGCATACACCTCCCTTAGTGGTATAGTATCTGAACAGATCAATATCTGATCTGATCAGATCTATACTAGCGTCCCAGCAGTTTAGGGTTCCAAAAAAACGCATGGTTAGCGGGATCAGCCCAGATACCTGCTAGCACCTGCGTTTTCCCCCTCCGCCCAGCCCAGCCCAGCCCACCCAAGTGCAGTATCGATCGATCACTGTCACTTACAAAACACTAAGCACACATAACTGCAGTGTTCGCAGAGTCAGGCCTGATCCCTGCGATCGCTAACATTTTTTTTGTGGTAGCGTTTTGATTCAGTCGCTAACAGTCAGGAGCTTTTTTACCTGTGAATCTCAAAAAAATAAAAAAAACAAAAATAGTTGTCGTTTTTATTGTTCTCTCTCTCTCTCTATTGTTGCTCTTTTTTTACTCCATTCTATTCTGCAATGTTTTATTATGTTTTATCATGTTTTATCTTGCTTTTCAGGTATGTAATTTTGTTTACTGTGTTTTAGTGTTAAGCATTTTTTTGTTTTCAGGTGCGCCATTCAGTTGCAGCGCGGATTTATTTATCTTGACAGCAACAGCGTTTGCTCCCACGATACATAAAGCCGCGACTCCAACGCTGTAGGAGGTGATTTCACCACCACAGTTAAAAAAAAAAAAGAGCATATGTGCCGAAGCATGGGGGCCGCAGGGGGGGGGAGGAGCGATTGGCTCCTAATGCCACGTACATACGGTCGAAATTCCGACCGTGTGTACACGGCATAACTTTTGCGGGAGGATGCCCCCATGCATCGGCATATATAAATGGTGCATGTATGCCCATCATTAGAAGTGGGTGGATGAAGGGAGGTATTCTAATGGTGGGCATACCCACCAATCAATCTCTTTTTTTTCGTTCAGCCAAGAGGCTGCATGAAAAAAAAAAAAGATTACAATATATGTCCAGTATGTTGCTGGACTTTGAATGGTTATACCAGAATGATGCCTGCAGGTTTAGGTATCATCTTGGTATCATTCTTTTCAGCCAGTGATCGGCTTTCATGTAAAAGCAATTCTAGCGGGTAATTAGCCTCTAGACTGCTTTTACAAGCAGTAGGAGGGAATGTCCCCCCTCCCGGATATAAACCGCGCCATTGGGAAATTGGGAAAGCATTTTATCACACCAATCTTGGTGTGGTCAGATGCTTTGAGGGCAGAGGAAAGATCTAGGGTCTAATAGACCCCAATTTTTTCAAAAAAAGAGTACCTGTCACTGCCTATTGCTATCATAGGGGATATTTACATTCCCTGAGATAACAATAAAAATCATAACAAAGAAAAAAAATGGAAGGAACAGTTTAAAAATAGAATAAAAAAGCTAAATAAATAAAAAAAAAAAAAAAAAAAAAAAAAAAAAAAAAAAGCACCCCTGCCCCCCCTTCTCTTGCGCAAAGGCGTACACAAGCGTTGGTCTGGCGTCATATGTAAACAGCAATTATTGCACCATGCATGTGAGGTATCACCGCGAAGGTCAGATCGAGGGCAGTAATTTTAGCAGTAGACCTCCTCCGTGAATCTAATGTGGTATCATGTAAAGGCTTTTAAAGGCTTTTAAAAATGTATGTAGTTTGTCGCCACTGCGTGTTTGTGCGCAATTTTAAAGCATGTCGTGTTTGGTATCCATGTACTCGGCCTAAGATCATATTTTTTTTTATTTCATCAAAAATTTGAGCAATATAGTGTGTTTTAGTGCATTAAAAAAAAAAAAAGTGTATTTTTTCCACAAAAAATGCGTTTGAAAAATCGCTGCGCAAATACTGTGTGGAAAAAAAAAATGCAACACCCACCATTTTAATCTGTAGGGCCTTTGCTTTAACAATATATATAGTGTTTGGGGGTTCAACGTAATTTTCTTGCAAAAAAAAAATATGTTTTCATGTAAACAAAAAGTGTCAGAAAGGGCTTTGTCTTCAAGTGGTTAGAAGAGTGGGTGACGTGTGACATAGGCTTCTAAATGTTGTGCATAAAATGCCAGGACAGTTCAAACCCCCCCCCCAAATGACCCCATTTTGGAAAGTAGACACCCCAAGCTATTTGCTGAGAGCAATGTTGAGCCCATTAAATATTTTTTTTTTTTGTCCCAAGAGATTGAATAATGAAAAAAAAAAAATATATATATATTTTTTTTTACAAAAAGTTGTCACTAAATGATATATTGCTCAAACATGTCATGGGCATATGTGGAAATACACCCCAAAAATACATTCTGTTGCTTCTCCTGAGTACGGGGATACCACATGTGTGGGACTTTTTGGGAGCCTAGCTGCGTACGGAACCCCAAAAACCAAGCACCGCCTTCAGGCTTTCTAAGGGAGTAATTTTTTTATTTCACTTCTCACTGCCAATCACAGTTTCGGAGGCCATGGAATGCCCAGATGGCATAAAACCCCCCAAAATGACCCCATTTTGGAAAGTAGACACCCCAAGCTATTTGCTGAGAGGTATTGTGAGTATTTTGCAGATGTCGCTTTTTGTCACAAAGTTTTGAAAATTGAAAAAAAAAAAAAAAAAAATTTTTTTTTCTTTACTTTCTTCATTTTCAAAAACAAATGAGAGCTGTAAAATACTCACCATGCCTCTCAACAAATAGCTTGGGGTGTCTACTTTCCAAAATGGGGTCATTTGGGGGGGTTTTGTGCTATTTTGGCATTTTATGGCCTTCGAAACTGTGATAGGTAGTGAGGAGTGAAATCAAAAATTTGCACCCTTAGAAATCCTGAAGGCGGTGCTTGGGTTTCGGGGCCCCGTACGCGGCTAGGCTCCCAAAAAGTCCCACACATGTGGTATCCCCATACTCAGGAGAAGCAGCAAAATGTATTTTGGGGTGCAATTCCACATATAACTATGGCATGTGTGAGCAATATATCATTTAGTGACAACTTTTTGAAGAAAAAAAAAATTATTTTTTATTTTTGTCTTTATTCAATCACTTGGGACTAAAAAAAAAAATATTCAATGGGCTCAACATGCCTCTCAGCAAATAGCTTGGGGTGTCTACTTTCCAAAATGGGGTCATTTGGGGGGGTTTTGTACTTCTCTGCCATTTTAGCACCTCAAGAAATGAAATAGGCAGTCATAAATTAAAAGCGGTGTAAATTCCAGAAAATGTACTCTAGTTTGTAGACGCTATAACTTTTGCGCAAACCAATAAATATACGCTTATTGGCATTTTTTTTACTAAAGACATGTGGCTGAATACATTTTGGCCCAAATGTTTGACTAAAATTGAGTTTATTAGATTTTTCTTATAACAAAAAGTAGAAAATCTCTTTTTTTTTCAAAATTTTCGCTCTTTTTCCGTTTATATCGCAAAAAATAAAAATCACAGAGGCAATCAAATACCATCAAAAGAAAGCTCTATTTGTGGGAAGAAAAGGACGCAAATTTCGTTTCGTTACAAAATTGCATGACCGCACAATTACCAGTTAAAGTAGTGCAGTGCGAAATTGAAAAAAGACCTCTGGTCCTTAAGCTGACAATTGGTCCGGGGCTGAAGTGGTTAAGTGGCAGGAGTTACTGCAGACCTACCCCCACAGGGATCAGCTGCATGAGTACCAAGTCCAGTGGGCATCTTGGCAGACCCACATGAAATCCACAAAGGCACATCTAAAGGATAAAGTCGCCTCGCTAAAAAGCTTAAAGCAGCAGTATGGTGGCAGTCACTATATAGGAGGCATTCCCATTGTACCCCAGTACCCGACATACTCACCAGTCATGTCTCCAGCTGTTCCTGCAGCTCAGCCCACTGGAGTGAGCGTACAGCCTCCCTATACTGCTCCGGTGGCACCATTGTATGGCCCTGCCCCACCTCCCACTCTCCCACCTGTAACTTCATATTCTGAAGCCACGCCGCCTCTTCCACCTGCGACTGCTCCACCCCCTCCTCCGGAAACTAGTGCTCCACCCCCTCCTCCGGAAACTAGTGCTCCACCCCCTCCTCCGGAATCTAGTGCTCCACCCCCTCCTCCGGAATCTAGTGCTCCGGCATTTAGTGCTCCGCCCCCTCCTCCGGCATTTAGTGCTCCGCCCCCTCCACCACCTGCTGGCTCCCCTTCAGCCGAAGTTGTACAACCTCCTCTACCCCCTGCCACTGACGCACAACCACCTCTTCCAGAAAGCTCTACCTCTGCCCCAGAGCCGGAAACCACATCTGTTCCCGCGCCTGCACCATCCTCTTCTGCCAGTCCTCCTGCCACCACCAGCTCATCTGTCATGACATCTGCACCCTCCACAATGCCTACAGCAGGAACAGATCCGCCAGTAACTGCAGGACCTTTAATTTCCGGAAATATGACTCTACCTACCGCACTGTCTTATCAGTCACATCCGGCTCTGAGTGCTCAACCACCACTGGGCCATAGTACCCCTCCCGTGCCTTCCCATAATCCTCCACTGGAATTTCCTTCTGGCTTAGACAAGCAAAGCGAGGACGTCAAATATTTAAACCCACCTGTACTTCCACCGGTCCCTGATCGGGAGTTGACGCCCACTGTCCCTCCCACGCCTCCTAGCTTGATGGCAGGGGGGCCCTACGAAGCGCCCAGAGAGCCAAGGTAAGTGTGTTTTTATATCTAAAGAATAATCGGCTTTGCCATGGAGGCCTCATGTATGGAAGATGAGAGCTGTAACAGTGTGTTCACCATGGTGTCTGCAGAGTGTTCCTACTGCGATCTGCTCAGTATTGTAGGGGGGATTCTAGAATTCAGGTAGTCAAACTTTTATTTTTATTTTTTAACCACTTGCCACCCAAGGTACACACATGGACATCCTTGGGTTTCAGTGGTTATACTGGGATGCCTGTAGGTATCATTCTTTTCAGATGGAGATTCCGTTTCATGCAGAAGTGATCTAAGTGGCTAATTAGCCACTCGATCACATTTGTGGGTGGCAGAAGGGTGTCCCACCCCTCTTCCCGCAACCGCCTCTCTTGGGCTCTCAGGTCCCATCGCGGAGGCTGGAGGCAATGACTGCCCTGTACAAAGAGAGAGGAACTGATGTTCCTCAGAAACCGGGAGTGACGAGTAGTTTGTCACTTCTGGGTTCCGCCCTTTTTATTTACTTGCCCACCAGCGCCCAGGAAAGCAGCCGATCAGATTGAGCTGTGTCTAATCAGCTGCATGAGAGGTCAGAGGAGAGATTTGGGGTCTAATAGACCCCAAATCTCTCCATAAAGAAGACCTGTCACGGCCCATGCTGTCACAAGGGATGTTGTTCATCCCTTCTGATGGCAATAAAGTTAGTACAAAAAAGGTGTAAAAAAATAAAAGTTTGTATAACATAAAAAAAAAAAAATAGGTTTTATTAAGTGCCACTGTGCTTGCGCACAAATGCATATGTAAACTGTGATCTCACCAGACCTGTAAGGTACTGTGGCGACCGTCAGAGCGAGAGCAATAATTCTAGGACCAGACCCGTGCAACTCTAAACTGATAACCTGTAAAGGCTTTAAAGCGTTAGCTATGGAGCATTTTAAGCACCGTTGTTTGCTGATATTCCGCAATTTTAAAGCGTTGTTTGGTATCTATTCACTTGGCGTAATTTCTTCACATTATACAAAAAAAGGGCTTATTTTAGTGCTTTGTTTTTTTTTCTTTAAAATTTGCGTTTGGAAAAACCGCTGCGCAAATGCAGTATAACAAAAAAAAATTGCAACACCCACCATTTTATACTATAGGGTCTCTGCTAAAAAAAAAATAATATATACCGTATTTATCGGCCTATAATACGCACCCCAAGTTTAGGAGGGAATTTTAAGGAAAAAAGTTTTAGGAGAGAAGTTTAGGGGAAAAAAAAAAACTTACATTTAAGCGTCATTTGCAGCCTTGCCCAGCGTCATTTGCAGCCTTGCCGACATTTAAATTTCCCGCCGCCGAGACAGACCGCGCATGCGCCACCGAAAAAGACCGAAGCGTGGCCGAAAAAGACTGAGCCGACTGTTCGGCTTCGCTCGGAGTCCCGCCTCCATGCTGTTTCAGGAGCAAGCGTGGGGAGGCGGGACTACGAGTGGAGCTGAACAGTCGGCTCGGTCTTTTTCGGCCGCGGTCACTATTTTTTGGGGGGGTATCAGCGTATAACACGCACCCACGACTTTCCCCCGATTTTAAGGGGGGGGGAGGTGCGTGTTATACGCTGATAAATACGGTAATGTTTGGGGGTTCGAAGTAATTTTCTAGCCAAAAAAAAGTAGATTTTTACATGCATATATATGTGCATATACGTGCATATATATATATGTGTATATACATGTATGTATATGTATGTATATGTATGTGTGTGTATATGTATGTGTGTATATATATATATATATATATATATATATATATATATATATATATATATATATATATATATATATATATATATATATATATATATATTATATATATAATATAATATATTACTTTTTTTTTTTTTTTTTTGAGCCTGGAAAGCATTGCACCAGGAATCAGCAGATTGCGGGTGGCATGCAGGTCTCCTGCAGACTGTCAGTGTAAGCTGTCTGCCCGTACATCATTTGGGCTGGCAGCTTCACACTAATAAGAAGATTCAATGAACTACCAGAGCGCTCAACAGCGCGCTCAACGTTGAAGTCCAAATATGAGATCTGAGGACTTTTTGACCCCCCCCCAGATCTCATATTTAGGAGGACCTGTCATGCTTTTTTTCTATTACAAGGGATTACATTCCTTGTAATAGGAATAAAAGTGATCCACTTTTTATTTAATTTTTTTAAAACAGTGCAAAAAAGAATACAAATTAAGTAAAATAAATAAGAAAAACCCCCCAAAATTTTTTTTTTAAAACACCCCGCCCCGACGAGCTCGCGCGCAGAAGCATACGTGAGCAGCGCCCGCATATGAAAACGGTGGTCAAACCACACATGTGATGTATCGCCGCGATCGGTAGAGCGAGAGCAATAATTCTAGCCATAGACCTCCTCTGTAACTCAAAAAATGCAACCTGTAGAAATGTCGCTTATGGAGATTTTTGAGGGTAAAAGTTTGTCGCCATTCCACGAGCGGCCGCAATTTTGAAGCATGACATGTTGGGTATCAATTTACTCAGCATAACATTATCTTTCACAATCCAAAAAAATTGGGCTAATTTTACTGTTGTCTTATTTTTTTATTCAAAAAAGTGACTTTTTTCCAAAAAAAAAGTGCGCTTGTAAGATCGCTGCGCAAATACGGTGTGAAATAAAGTATTGCAATGACCGCCATGTTGTTCTCTAGGGTGTTAGAAAAAAAACAATATATAATGTTTGGGGGTTCCAAGTCATTTTCTAGCAACAAAAAAACTGTTTTAAACATGTAAACACCTAAAATCCAAAACGAGGCTGGTCTGGAAGTGGTCCTACAGATCAAAATGTTGTATGTCACGATATTTGCACAGCAGTTTTTCAAAAACTTTTTTTGGTAAAATATAAAAGATATTACGCCAAGAGTACATAGATACCAACACGCCGTGCTTTAAAATTGCGTACACCCATGCAAAGGCGACAAATTACGTTTTACGATCCCTAGGCAAATGTTTAAAAGCCTTTACAGGAGGTCTGGAGCTCGAATTACTGGCCATTATCTTATGTTCGTGGGGGATTGACACTTGTGCTCGCCTCTCACAGCACACAAGGGGACAGGGAGGGGGCACTTTTTTCTTTTACACTGTCACTTAGACTCCTTTCAAACTGGGGCTGCGTTTGCGGTAAAGCGCTGCTCATTTTAGCACCACAGCTAGCGGTCGCTTTTAACCGCAAGGGGGTGTTGCAGAGCTTACAAATCGCTCTGTAAACGCTGCCCATTCAGTGCAATGGGTAGGGGCGTTTTAGGGGATGTATACAGCGCTCCCAACCAGCCTCAAAGATGCTGCTTGCAGGACTTTTCCGAACGTCCCGCAAGCGCACCGCCCGGGTGTGAAAGGACCCATTGCAGAGAATGGGAAGCAGTTTCCAGGCGCTTTACAGGTGCCATTTCTACCGCTAAAACGCCTGAAAACCGACTCGGTGTGAAAGGGGTCTTACATTTTTTTGCTGTCACAATGCAAGCATCCTTTGTGACCGCAATAGGCATGTGACATCTACTCTTTAGGGAGAGATCTGGGGTCTACAAGACCTCAAATCCCTCCTCTGCCCTTAAAAGCATTTGATCACACCAAGATTAGTGATTCTCCAATCATGCCGCCCACACAGACGCATCATTCAAATGAACTACAAGTACCGACATCCTTTGTGGCTGTCGGCTTGTAGTTCTGAACAAACTACCACAGCGCTGTTGAGCGCTCTGGTAGTTCATTGAATCTTCTTATTAGAAGAAGAAAAAAAAAAAAGTAATTTAAAAAAAAATGACATTTGTAAGTTCCCCTTTAAGAGGTATGGGAGGAAGTGACGTTTTGACGTCGCTTCCGCCCTCCTATGGTATAGAGATGAGTGGGGGCCATCTTAGCCTTACTCATCTCTATACACAGGCAGGGAAAGGACCCGATCGCCTCCGCCGCTGCCGACTGATCCGGTAAGCGACGGAAGGCACAGGAGAGCGGGGGGGGGGCACCTCTCCCACCGCCGATAACGGTGATCTTGCGGCGAATCCGCCGCGATGACCACCATTAGCGGAAAGGGGACCGCTCACTGTGAAGAGGGATACCTCGGTTGTGGCAGCAGCTGCTGCCGTTACGAGATATCCCTCTTCAAAAAAATTACATATATATATATATATATATATATATAATATATATATATATATATATATATATATATATATATATATATATATATATATATATATATATATATATATATACAGTGAGCAGTCGTGAAGTGGTTAATAAAAAAAAAAAAAAAAGATAGATGGATGGGGGGAGAGAGAAAAGGCCTGAAGGTTATGTGGTTTAAAGATAATTTTGGGTACACCATCCTAATGGGCAGTGGTCTTTATCATAGAATTTGGGGGTTCCCCCACCCCCTCCTGCCTGCTGCATCTCACTATTGTGATGTGTGTGTTTTTTTTTTTTTGTGCCTGCTGCACTAATGATTTGTCTCTTGGTTTTGCAGATTCGCAGCCCAGGGACATGGTTTTGCACCACCTCGTTTCCCCCCTCCTGGGTCACATGGTTTCTATGGCTCCCATCCTACACATGACAGGGAGAACCAGCACTGGACAAATGAAAAGGACCAGTCCACCCCAGCAGCCGCATCCAAGCCGTATTTAGAAACTAGTGATCAAAAGGTTCCAGCTAATCGATGGGACAGGCCAAAAGATAATCCTGATCAGTCCTGGGATATACCTAAACCACCTAATGTTTCAGAATCCGCAACCAAGGAGATGTCTGATTACCCCCCTGGAGCAGGGTCAGATAGAGAGTCAAAGCACCCAGCAGAAATGTGGAACAGGCCTGATGGTCCTCAGTTTAACAAGCGGGGTAGTCAAGGTGATGACATGGGAAATAAATGGGATCAACCTCCCGATGGTAGGTGGGGTGGGTCTAATGAACAGTCCAGTGATAGACAGAGCAATTTTCAGGATAAGTGGGGTGTAGAAAATACTTCATCCCCCATGGATAGATTTGGGAATACTCAGAATTCTGGATCAAACCGGTTTGGTGGTCCTCAAGTTGCTCCCTATGAAAGAGATGGGATGGGTCCACCATATGACCAACATGCTGCCCCTGAAGTTCCCTTTCGTGATAGGTTTGGCCACCCTGATGGTTCTCAGCGCTTTAGGTACAATGCACCAGACTTGCAGCCAAGGGGAAGAGCTAGATTTCCCTCCATACCACCACGGGGTAGGTTTCCATTTCCTGAAAGCCATCCTAGACACAGGTTTGGTGCTCCAGAAGGTCGACCATCCAGTTTTGGCTATCCTGAGACTTTTTCAAGAGACCGCTTTGGGGGCCCTGAGCTGCCATCTCCTCAGGACCACATGGGAGGCCCAGAGCAGCCACTTGTTCGTGATCGCTTTGGAAGCCCCGAACAACCACCTTCTCAGGAACGCTTTAGAGGTTCTGAACAGCCACCTTCACAGGAATCGTATCAGGAGGGCGTTGGAGACCCCAAGATACCATCTACTCATGACCGCTTTGGTGGCCCTGATGTTCCTGACCGTTTTAGGGGCCCTGAGATGCCCCCTGCTTCTGGGGATCGTTTTAGGGGTCCGGAGATGCCCCCTGCTTCTGGGGATCGTTTTAGGGGTCCTGAGATGCCCCTTGGTTCTGGTGATCGTTTTAGGGGCCCTGAGATGCCCCATGGGCCCGGGGATCGCTTTAGGGGCTCTGACATGCCCCCTGGGTCCGGGGATCGATTTCGGGGCCCTGAGATGCCCCCTGGGCCCGGGGATCGCTTTAGGGGCCCTGAGATGCCCCCTGGCCCTGGGGATCGCTTTAGGGGCCCTGAGATGCCCCCTGGCCCTGGGGATCGCTTTAGGGGCCCTGAGATGCCCCCTGGCCCTGGGGATCGCTTTAGGGGTCCTGGGGATCGCTTTAGGGGCTCAGACATGCCCCCTGGCCCTGGGGATCGCTTTAGGGGCTCAGACATGCCCCCTGGCCCTGGGGATCGCTTTAGGGGCTCAGACATGCCCCCTGGCCTTGGAGACCGCTTTAGGGGCTCAGACATGCCCCCTGGCCCTGGAGACCGCTTTAGGGGCTCAGACATGCCCCCTGGCCCTGGAGACCGCTTTAGGGGCTCAGACATGCCCCCTGGCCCTGGAGACCGCTTTAAGGGCTCAGACATGCCCCCTGGCCCTGGAGACCGCTTTAGGGGCTCAGACATGCCCCCTGGCCCTGGAGACCGCTTTAGGGGCTCAGACATGCCCCCTGGCCCTGGAGACCGCTTTAGGGGCTCAGACATGCCCCCTGGCCCTGGAGACCGCTTTAGGGGCTCAGACATGCCCCCTGGCCCTGGAGACCGCTTTAAGGGCTCAGACATGCCCCCTGGCCTTGGAGACCGCTTTAAGGGCTCAGACATGCCCCCTGGCCCTGGAGACCGCTTTAAGGGTTCAGACATGCCCCCTGGCGACCGCTTTAAAGGCCCAGACATGCCCCCTGGCCCTGGCGACCGTTTTAAAGGCCCAGACATGCCCCCTGGCGACCGCTTTAAAGGCCCAGACATGCCCCCTGGCCCTGGCGACCGCTTTAAGGGCCCAGACATGCCCCCTGGCCCTGGCGACCGCTTTAAGGGCCCAGACATGCCCCCTGGCCCTGGCGACCGCTTTAAGGGCCCAGACATGCCACCTGGCCCTGGGGACCGCTTTAAGGGCCCAGACATGCCACCTGGCCCTGGGGACCGCTTTAAGGGCCCAGACATGCCACCTGGCCCTGGGGACCGCTTTAAGGGCCCAGACATGCCACCTGGCCCTGGGGACCGCTTTAAGGGCCCAGACATGCCACCTGGCCCTGGCGACCGCTTTAAGGCCCCAGACATGCCCCCTGGCGACCGCTTTAAAGGCCCCGACATGCCCCCTGGCCCTGGCGACCGCTTTAAGGGCCCCGACATGCCGCCTGGCCCTGGCGACCGCTTTAAGGGCCCCGACATGCCGCCTGGCCCTGGCGACCGCTTTAAGGGCCCCGACATGCCGCCTGGCCCTGGCGACCGCTTTAAGGGCCCCGACATGCCCCCTGGCGACCGCTTTAAGGGCCCCGACATGCCCCCTGGCGACCGCTTTAAGGGCCCCGACATGCCCTTTTCTCAACCACAGCATAGATTTGGGGATTTTGATGGTCCACGTCGTGATAATTGGAGCCCTGCTGATAAAGACAGTTTTGGTGCTGCAGATATGCCCTTTCATGATCGTCGAGATAACAGGGTTCCCTTTGGTGATAGGTGGGGCCCAGGTGATAAAGGGAGACCAGATTGGCCACAGGGGAGAGGTGATGGGGGGAATAGGCCTCCTTTGCTGGGAGCTTCTCCTTTGGATAAGTCTGAAATACAAGTTAACACTGCAAATGTTGCCACTAAAAGTTATCAAAGCCAATTCAAAAAGAAGCCCATTTCTAAAGAGACTGAAGTCAGTCTGGGTGCTGATTCTTTTGCTGGTGATCAGATAGATGAAAAACAAAAGCAGCAAAACATTGATATGAAACAAGTTGATGAGCCCTCGAAGGATGGTGCACCCAAGAAAGAAGGTCCAGCTGTGCAGGATGCTTCAAAAACTGCAACCTCAGCACCTTCTGAGCTGCATAAACCAGTAAAAGCTACAGATTCCAATAATGATGATATATCAAAAGCTTCAGATTTGCCTAAAACTGATCCATTGGGTGGCCAAACATTGCCCGACCTGAGTAAAGTAAATAAACCATTGCCTGCATCATCAGTTCATTCAGATGCATCGAAGGGTCTTGGTCAAATGGGGAATACAAGTACATCTGATAAGCATGAAATAGATTTGCCTGGCCCCAGTAAGCCTTCAGTGTCACAGGTTTCATCTCCCAAAACTGCTAAACCAGATGCTCCGTTACCTACCCCATCAATGGCCAGTAAGCCGGTAGAGCCTACTGATGGTCCAAGTTCCTTTGGAAAACCGGATACTTTTCAGAGTCCTTTCCCTAGTAAGTCAGGTGGCCTGCTCCCTACTCCTGGGACAGGTGGCCCTTTTACACCCCATAACATGCCACCATTCAGGCCACAGGCTCCTCACTCATTGCCAGGTGACCCTTGGGCTCCTCCCTTGAGGCCAGGTGATCCTTGGGCTGCTCCTGTTAGGCCAACTGGACCAAGGGCAGCCCTTTCAGTCAGGCCAGGTAGTGGGCCAAGGGGAGCTCCTCCAGTCTGGCTGGGTGGGCCAAGGGCAGCTCCTCCAATCAGGCCGGGTGGACCATGGGAAGCTCCTCCAGTCAGGCCGGGTGGGCCAAGGCCAGATCTTTTAGTCAGGCCGGGTGGGCCGAGGGGAGGTCCTCCAGTTAGAATGGGTGGGCCCAGGGGAGGTCCTCTAGTTAGAATGGGTGGGCCCAGGGGAGGTCCTCCAGTTAGAATGGGTGGGCCCAGGGGAGGTCCTCCAGTTAGAATGGGTGGGCCCAGGGGAGGTCCTCCAGTTAGAATGGGTGGGCCCAGGGGAGGTCATCCTGGTGCTCCTGGGGGACATTTTTCTGCTTGGGAAGAGCCTCTAGATAGAATGGCTGAAGGTGAGGACAGTGATAATTATGATGCGTCCATGGGAACTGATCCTTTGTGTGAGGACCCCTATACCGAGGCAGATGAAGAGGAGGGAACTTATTCACATGGTACAGAGGGTCATCATGGCAGACCAGAATTTCCTGATGAAGATGATGATGATAATGCAGGAGGTTATTTCCACAAAGAGCCAGGCAGGCCAGGTGGTTTTAGAGAAGATGATGCACCCTTTGAGTCGGAAACTTTTGCACAGGATTGGCCAGAAAAGTATGATGTGCGATTTGATCACCGTGGCAGAGGAAGAGCAAGAGGGTTTATGCGTGGTCGACCTCCACCCAGACCAGGCAGCCGTGAGAGAGATGATTTAGAGGACAGAGACTTTGAGCCACGAGGGCATTTGCCAGATGAGAGAGCTTTTAGAGAAGGTTTGAAGGAGCCACCACCATTTGGTCGAGAGCCTTTACTTAGAGAACCAAGGTTTCTTGATAGAGAGAGGTTTTCTCAGGACCCATCCTTAGAGGTGCGAAGGAGGGACTTTGCACTCGAGGAAGAGATGTTGGCTGAATGGGAAAGAGAGAGATTGTGGCGAGCTCGTGATCCAGACCGCCTACGAGATCCGTTTCTGGATCTATATTTGAGAGATGAACGACTGCCCTTGCGGCCACCACACCTTCCTCATGATATAGATGTAAGACGTGACCCTCTGTATGATCCATACCTAGACAGAGAGCTAGACCGAGTCATAAATTACAACAGGCTAGAAAGACCTTATTTATTCGAACTGGATCTTGACAGAGACTATCCGAGGATTCCAGGAGACCTTGATTTAGCACTTCGGGATAGAGAATGGTTGTCTTCTCGAAGGCCTTTGTCTCCACATCGTCCATATTCTCCTCCCCGAGCACGTTCCCCTCTACCACCACTCCCACCAATTGACAGATATCTGGATGATAGGTGGAGATTGGATAGAGACTTGGCAGATAGAGATTTCCGTGATCGTGATCGTGAGCTCCGTATTAGAGACTATCCAGAACGCCCTCTGTGGCATGAAGACATAAATCCTGATTTGCTTGCTGAAAGATCAGAATTGGAGCTCAAAGATGGTCGATGGTATCCACCTGATGAAAGAGTGGGCGAAGGCCCGAATACAGTTCCCGGAGATTCAGCTTCATCGGCTCTTCCTGAACAGCCCGAGATACCAGAAGGCGAGGCTGGCTCTGCGGGCTGCCTGGCACTGAGTCAGCGGCAACATGAGATCATTCTGAAAGCGGCACAAGAGTTGAAAATGCTCAGGTGGGTAATTTATTTTTTATTTTTTAACAAGATTTTTCTAGGAATTTCATTAATCGTTCTGTGAATTGTGCACTTAACATTACATTTTGATTTGTAAAGGGAGCAGAAGGAGCAGCTGGATAACTTAAAAAACTTTTTTGGCGATCCAGAACCATCAAACACTACAGGAAAACCGGCATCAGATGTAAAGGAAAGTGGGGAACCAAAACAGGTAGGTTTTCAGTAATGCAGGTCTTTTATGATTTTAGTGACCCTGTAAAATCTCAGGTGAGCATTGCATGGAGTTGTGTAATTTTTGGCACGGTTATCATTGCTTGTCAGTACATGGTGCCAATCAGTTACTGTTGCTGTGAAATGTAACTTAAAGTGGTTGTAAAGGCAGAGGGTTTTTTTTTTTTTTTTTTTTTTATCGTAATGAAGTCTTTGCATTAAGATAAAAAGCCTTCTGTGTGCAGCAGCCCCCCTAATACTTGCCTGAGCCCCATCTCTATCCAGCGATGTCCACGAGTCCCTCAGCCATCTGGGTATATCCCTCCTGATTGGCTGAGTTTGTTTGCTTGTGTCTCAGCCAATCAGGAGAGGGGGGGGGGAACCGTAGCTCTGTGTCTGAATGGATACACAGAGCTTCGGCTCGGGTGCCCCCATAGAAAGCTGCTTGCTGTGGGAGCACTCTACAGGAGGGAGGGGCCAGAAGCTCACTTTAGAAGAGAGGTGCTGGGAGCTAGAGCGCGGGCATGTTTGGAGCGCTGGGAGCAAGTAGCTTGTTTTAAGTGCTGGGGGACTGGAGAGGGAGCCGGTTTAGACGTGTAGCAAGCGGGTTTCAGGCATTGGGGGGCTGGAGAGGGAGTGGGTTTAGGCGCTGAGGGCTGGAGAGGGAGCAGGTTGAGAGTTGGAGCAAGTGGTTTCAGACATTGGGGGCTGGAGTGGGTTTGGGCACTGGGTGTTGTAGCTGGAGCCTATTTAGGTGCTGGTGACTAAAAAGGAAGTACGTTTGGGGTCTGCAGAGGGGGCAAATGTATTGGCCTGCTTGAGCTGGAGGTGCTGGGAGTTGAGCCTCGTACACACTATCAGATTGTTGGCCAACAAAGCGTCAGACTTTTGTCCGAAGGGCGTGTGCCAGGAACTTGTCTTGCATACAAACGGTACACAATTGTCAGCCAACAAAAACAAACTTAGTGACGTACTAAGAGGAATTTCAGCTCTTCAGCGCCACCCTTTGGGCACCTGCTAATGACGTGTTTGGTGAGCATTGATTTTGAGCATGCGTTTGTACGTTCAACTTTTGTTTGACAGACTTGTGTACAGACGATAGGAAAATCTGACAACAGACCGTTGCCTGCCGAAAATTTACTAGCCTGCCATCCAACATTTGTTGGCGGAAAGTTGGACAGCAATTATCTGATGGAGCGTACGAACGGTCGGATTTTAGGCAAACGGTCTGTCATCACACAATTCCCTGCCGAAAATCCGATCGTGTGTTCGAGGCTTGAGAGTGGGAGATGTTGAAGCAGCTTGGATGAGGAGAGAATGCAGGGAGCGTTGCAGAAGTAGAATGATGCTCTTGCAGAGCATCAGTCGCAAGTTGGAATATAGACGGCATTACCCTCTGACTATACAAGGTGCCAGGGATGTGTGAATCACAAAACTGGCTTAACGGAATTACAAAAAATGTTGCAGCTGTATAGCTTAAATATGTATTTGTGGGTTTAACGTTTGACTCGAGTTGAGCTTTAGCAATAGGAAAATTAAAAACGCTTATGATGCCTTTTGTTTCCTGTCAGCCACCACCTAATGCTCCTGTGACTGGAGTGGACCCAGCATCCTCCTCTTCCGCAGCTGGTAGAGCTGTCGGTGACCAGTTCGGTGATCTTTGGGAACAAGAGAGGAGGGGGGCCCTTCCTATGGGTTCCAAACTTTCTGGAATTCAGCAAACTGTGGACTATGCTCATGGCCGAGGTGAGAAGCCCCTCCATAACTGTCCTCTGTACACCCCATTACTTTGTATGCATGGTCTGCTGTACTGGTTACCACCTCATTACTATCCTCTGTGCGTGCTACCTGCTGCACTTGGGACTCATGGTATGTTTTTGTTTTAGATCTTGCTATTGGGAAAGTGGAGCAGACTCCCTATGGTGAGCGGGTTATGCTCCTTCCAGAGCCGACAATGGACAGAGGTGGAATACCCCCGTTTCAGAAAGGTAAGTGCTACACTGAAGACCATATGGGAGTTCTAGACTTGTAGCTCCCTCCACATTACCTGTCCATGCTACATGTGTCACACTGTAAGGCCCCTTTCACACTGGGGCGTTTTTCAGGCGGTACAGCGCTAAAAATAGCGCCTGTATACTGCCTGAAAAAATCCAGCCCCATTCACTCCAGTGTGAAAGCCGGCGGGCTTTCACACTGGAGCGGTGCGCTAGCAGGACGGTAAAAAAAGTCCTGCTAGCAGCATCTTTGGAGCGGTATAGGAGCGGTGTATTCACCGCTCCTATACCGCTCCTTCCCATTGATTTGAATGGGACACCGCGGTAATACCACCGCAAAGCGCCGCTACGACGGCGCTCTGCGGGGGCTCTTTAACCCTATTTCGGCCGCTCGCGGGGGGGGGGGAAACCGAACCGCGAGTGGCCGAATACCGCGGCTAAAACTACTGTAAAGCAGCGCTAAATATAGCGCTGCTTTACCGTCACCGTGGCTCCTGCCCCAGTGTGAAAGGGGCCTAACCCTTCTGTCAGTGGTACCTTTCTGTGCTGCTGTGTGAGCTATGCGTGTCACACTCTAACACAGGGGTGTCCAATCTTTTTGACCTTCCTGGGCCACATTGGAAGAAGAGGAATTGTATTGGGCATAAAATACTCTAATAATAGCTGATAAGCAGAAAGTCTGGCAGATCAAAAGTTAATGATCACTGATATAAATAATGTGCCTAACTGAGCAATAATTGTCCTTCCAATCTTCCTTCACCTGCAACTTTTTTTTGGGGGGGGGGGGGGGGGGGGGGGGGTTCTGTTTTTCTTTTGCAAAGTGGAAGCCATGCTAGAATCAAACTATAGATGAGGGGATTTGATTTCCACTATATATGCTGTGTGGGGAGGTTGTGGGCACGGGGCTTTGGGGGGGTACAACTGAAACCTTGGTTGCACCAAGATTTTGAGTACTTGCCTTTGCTGCCAGTGCCTTTACAAACTCGTCATCCCTCCAGAGGTGCCTGAATTCTCATTGTCGGCCAACACGGCTGCTATGATTCCATGGTATCCCCGGCTACCCTCCATACAGGCTTAGTTTGTCCCTGTCAACCGCCGTGGCTTTTATGCTTGCACGGCATCCCTACAGACATGCCTGGGCTGCATGCTGAACTCTCTGGGACATCCCTGCTCTAACTGCTCCACCTTCTGTAATCAAATCTGTCCATGCTGCATGTGTGTCAAACTATACCTGCTCCCCCCCTTCTGCCAGGTCACCTGCAGTGCTACATGTGTCACACTATACCTTCTCCTTGAGTGTGACCGTTTTTTGCACTGCACCCCATCTTCTAGCTGTGTCCCCTCTTCATCATACGTGTCAGCTGGTACTGTGTACTTGTTTGTTTTTTGTCTTGCCCACCTCCGAAGTGGGTCAGCACTGAAGCTTTTTCTCTTTTTTAGATTTTTTGTTGGATTCATATGATCGGGACTTCAGGGACCGGGATCCCTACTATGAAAGGATGAAAAATGCGGATCGGCGAGATTATGAACGGGATCGTTCAGATAGAGATCGTGCTGATCATGAGAGGGATCGTGATCGTCATTCCCGAGAAGACCGGTATGTGATTGTCTGTTGAGTGCGAAGCTCATCGGGGTGGTGTTATGAATTTCACAATCATATCTGTATATCTTTGTAGGTCTTCCTACCGTGACAAAGAGAGCTCGAGCCGACGTAGCACCTCTGACAAACAGCAATATGATCGGAAGGTGGAACGGCCTGGATATGAGGTGCCCCCACCATCGTATGGAGGTGAGCCTGACTGACACACTGGGGTTGATTTTACTAGAGTGCAAAAACGGGTGCAGTTGTGCATGGTAGCCAATTATCTTCTAACTTCAGCTTGTTCATTTAAGCTTTGGCAATACAACCTGGAAGCTAATTGGTGCAGAGCTGCACCAGATTTTGCAGTTTTAGTAAATTAACCCCACTGCGCCTGTGTTGTTAGGAGCAAAAATGATACGGTTTGTGTTTTGGCAGGAAGCCGTAGGAATTTCCCAGAGGAACGACCTGCCGCACAACCTCCCATGCCTGCCCCGCCACCAGAGAAGAAGCCAGAGACCAAAAATGTAGACGATCTTCTTAAGAAACCTGGACGAGAAAGTCGGCCTGATCGTGTATGCCATCTTTTATTCCCATACATCTCTGCTGTATATTTCACGATTTTATTCAATTAATGAGCAAAAATTGTTTCTTTCAGATTGTGGTAATCATGAGGGGTTTGCCAGGAAGTGGGAAAACACATGTTGCCAAACTGATTAGGGTAAGTGCATTTTCAGTTCAAGTTCCCTGCCGGCATGGAAAGATTCCTACCCGTCAACAGGGTAAACACCTATTAACAGAGGCCCTGCTAGCAAGAGGAGGCCCCTATCTGTCACTCATGGCTCTGCCAGCAGGGGGAGACTTTCTGGTAACTGGTGGCATGCAGTGGGGGACTTTATTGGTCACTGGTGGGCCCGCAGGTGTAGACTTCTACCGGTCATTGGTTGCAAGGTATTATAAAACATATTGATGGACTTTAGGACATAGCCTAATGTTGTAGTCTTTGGGTTTTCCCTGACATGTAACGGCACAGGAACCCCCTCTCACTTTCTGCTTATGTTGTTGCACAGGACAAAGAGGTGGAGTATGGTGGATCGGCCCCCAGAGTCTTGAGTCTTGATGATTATTTCATCACGGAGGTGGAAAAGGTTGAGAAGGACCCAGAATCAGGAAAAAAAGTGAAGAAAAAGGTGAGTAGAGGAGATGTTGGGGGGGGGGTGGGGGGGGGTCCTTTTTGTACTCTCCCAAGCCGTGACATGCAATTTGGCTTTGTTGCTTCAGGTTATGGAGTATGAATATGAGCCAGAAATGGAGGAGTCTTATCGTAGCGGCATGCTGAAGACCTTCAAGAAGACTCTGGATGATGGCTTCTTCCCGTTCATTATACTGGACAGTATCCACGATCGCGTGCGCCATTTTGAGCAATTCTGGAGTGCTGCCAAGACTAAAGGATTTGAGGTGCAGTGTGAATTCACCGGTGACATTAAATGTGTTGTGTTATGTTTAATGGCCTCCTAGGACTTTACTTTTTATATATTAACCGCTTCAGCACCGGGCGATTTTTACCCCCTTCCTTACCAGAGCACTTTTTGCAATTCGGCACTGCGTCGCTTTAACTGACAATTACGCGGTCGTGTGACGTTGCGCCCAAACAAAATTGACGTCCTTTTTTTCCCACAAATAGAGCTTTCTTTTGGTGGTATTTGATCACCTCTGCGGTTTTTTATTTTTGCGCCATAAACAAAAGAGCGACAATTTTGAAAAAAACACAATATTTTTTTACTTTTAGCTATAATAAATATCCAATTTTTTTTTGAAAAAAAAAAAAACATTTTTTTTACTCAGTTTAGGCCGATACGTATTCTACATATTTTTGGTAAAAAAAAAGTGCAATAAGCGTTGATTGGTTTGCGCAAAAGTTATAGCGTTTACAAAATAGGAGATAGATTTATTGCATTTTTATTTTTTACTAGTAATGGCGGCGATCTGCGATTTTTTTTTTTTTATTTTTTTTTTATATATTTTTTTTTTTTTCTTGACTGCGACTTTGCGGCGGACACTTCGGACACTTTTGGCACATTTTTGGGACCATTCACATTTACACAGCGATGGTTGCTATAAAATTGCACTGATTACTGTGTAAATGTGACTGGCAGGGAAGAGGTTAACACTAGGGGGCGCTGCAGGGGTTAATATATGTTCAAGTGATTCTAACTGTGGGGGGAGGGGACCGATCGGTGTTCCTCTGTTCTGGGAACACACCATCTGTCTCCTCTCCAATGCCAGGACGTGGAGCTGTGTGTTTACACACACAGCTCCACGGTCCCGCTGTTTTCACGGGCAATCGCGGGTGCCCGGCGGACATCGCGGGCACGCACACTGGGTCCCGAGCGACGCCGCGGGTGGCGCGCGCGCCCGCCCCCTATACGGCCGAGAATAGGAGGACGTCATATGACGCCCACCCAGGATGGGAGATCCATCTTGTGGGCGTCATATTACTATAGGCGGGTATTGAAGTGGTTAAAAGAAGTATGGGATTTGTGTTTGTTTAAAATTCATATTTACAGTGAGGGAAAAAAATTGTCTAACCCCTGCTGATTTTGTACGTTTGCCCACTGACAAAGAAAAAAATCTAGTCTAGTTTTAATGGTAGGTTTTTTATTTTTATGTTGTTTTTTTTTTTTTTTTTTTTTTTTTTTTAACTATGAGAGACAGAATAATCCAGAAAAACGCATTTCAAAAAGTTATAAATTGATTTGCATTTTAATCAGTGTAATAAAACCTTTGCAAAACATGACTTAGTTACTTGGTGGCAAAACCCTTGTTGGCAATCAGAGGTCAGATGTTTCTTGTAGTTGGCCACCAGGTTTTCAAACATCTCAGGAGGGATTTTGTCCCACTCCTCTTTGCAGATCCTCTCCATGTCATTAGGGTTTTGAGGCTGACGTTTGGTAACTCGAACCTTCAGCTCCCTCCACATATTTTGGGATTAAGATCTGGCTAGGCCACTGCTTCGTTGCTTGAGCCACTCCTTTGTTGCCTTGGTCGTGTGTTTTGGGGCATTGTCATGCTGGAATACCCATCCACGAGGTGGTTCTCATCCAAATTTGACGGTCCATTGTCCCTTTTTGATGCGGTGAAGTTGTCCTGTCCCCTTAGCAGAAAAACAACCCCAAAGCATATTCTTTCCACTTCCATGTTTGACTGTGGGGATGGTGTTCTTGGGGTCGCAAACACGAGTTCAGTTGATGGCCAGGGAGCTTGATTTTGGTCTTCTCTGGCAACACTTTCACCCAGTTCTCATCTGAATCATTCAGATGTTCATTTACAAACTTCAGACAGGCCTGTACATGTGCAGGGAGGACCTTGTGGGCGCTGCAGGATTTCAGTCCTTCACGTTGTAGTGCGTTACCAATTTTCTTGGTGACTATGGTCCCAGCTGCCTTGATATCATTGACAAGATTCTCCCATGTAGTTCTGGGCTGATTCCCCACCGTTCTCATGATCATTGAAACTCCATGAGGTGAGATCTTGCATGGAGCCCAGACCGAGGGAGATTGTGTTTTTTGTGTTTCTTCCGTTTGTGAATAATCGCACCAACTGTTGTCACCCTCTCACCAAGCTGCTTGGCGATGGTCTTGTAGCCCATTCCAGCCTTGTGTAGGTCTACAATCTTGTCCCTGACATCCTTGGACAGCTCTTTGGTGTTGGCCATGGTGGAGAGATTGGAATCTGATTGCTTCTGTGGACAGGTGTCTTTTATACAGGTAACAAGCTGAGATTAGGAGCACTCCCTTTAAGAGAGCGCTCCTAACCTCAGCTCATTACCTGTATAGAGAACACCTGGGAGACAAAAATCTTGCTCATTGATAGGGTATACAAATAATATTTATTTCACTCATCAAAATGTAAATCAATTTTAACTTTTTTTGAACTGCGTTTTTCTGGATATTTTTGTTCTGTCTCTTTGAGAGTGCTCTTAATAGATATCTGTATAGAGACCTGGGAGCCAGAAATCTTGCTAATAGGGGATCAAATACTTAAAAAAATTAATTTTCAGTACTTTATTTTTTTTGTTCTGTCCTGCTGTTAAAATCTAGCATTAAAATTATAGACTGATTAATTTCTTTGTCAGTGGGCAAACGTACTTAATTAGCAAGGGATAAAATACTTTTTTTCCCTTCACTGTACCTAGGTGGATGCAGCATTGGTCCGGTGCAGCATCTGTCCCTCGCCGGCTCTAACACTGAGAACCGAGCGATCAAACACAGCTGATCACTCAGTTCTCTGATCTCCCTGAGCAGGTTGCTGATGACTGTCAGTCACCGCCTTTCTGGTCTGGTCCCCTGTTCTTTCCCCTGACCCTCCTGTGCTCACTGGAGCGCTGGGCTGTGGAGGGGGCAGGAGCGGCCGACTCGGGCTCTCCTCTTAGCTTCTCAGTGACCACGTGGTGGCGAACTTTCCTGAGCCTGGACCGGCACTGTGACATCAACTGACAGTGGCCTTCAGCTCACTGTCTACTGAAAACGGGTCACAGCAGTGCAGAACGGACTGCACTCCTGTGATACACAGGAGAAGTACAGCCTAGCAAGCTTTTGGCTGTACTACTTTAACCCCCTAGGATTGGGGGTTAAAGTCCTTTCTAGGACTGTCTTTTACATACCCTAATTGTATAATAACGCCCAACATTGCCCTTTTACATACCCCAAATTATGTACTAACCCCTAGTAATGTCCTTTTACGTCCCCGTTATATAATAGGCCCCTCCAGGGCTGTCCAGAATGTATCTTTTATAACCACCCCAGGATGGCCCTTTACATATACCTCATTATATAATGACCCCCCCCGGACTGTGCTTTTACATTACCTATTTTTTATAAAGGCTGTTCTTTCTGCTTTAGGTCTATCTGGCGGAGATCACTATGGACACCCAGACCTGTGCAAAGCGGAATGTGCACAGCCGAAAGCTGAAGGACATAAATAAGGTAAATGTGGGGGAGTATCTGATTATCCCTCCTGTGTGGTGTCTGGCCCAATCCTTGTACAATAAAGTGGCGACCACCCCAACCTATAACTGGCCTTGGCAGCAAGGTGCATGTGGAAGGGGCAATGCACAGCCAAAAGATTTGCCAGCCTGCTAAACCGCAACATTAACCCTGTCTAACAGTTTACATTAAAAACGGAGGGTTTTGTTTTGCATACATTTGGAAATATATCCACAAGCCCCAGTGTCCATGCCAAGGGACCTCTGTAAATACTGCGGTCCTAATTTTTAAATGTCCAGAGCCTCTATAGTAGGAGCACATATAAGAATGGATTAATGGCAGGTATGGGGGGGGCCCACCCCTTAAAGGCACAGGTACACATGTTATGCCAAGCAAGAGTACAATGGCAGCGAAGGCATCCATTGCGTCCCCTGTACCCAATTCATCCAACTGTACATTCCTTATCGTCTCTCTCTAGATGTCTGACAACTGGGAGCCAGCTCCACGTCACATGATCCGCCTAGACATACGCTCTTTGCTTCAGGATGCCGCAATTGAAGAGGTAATTATTGGGGGGACATCTGGACTCCACCCTAAGCTCCGTGCTTCCTCCTACTGGGAAAATTGTGGGGGGAGGTTGGGTTCCTTGCTTTGGAATGTGGTTGGGGAATAGACGTTTTGGATCCCTGACTCTGAGATGTTGGGGATTCTTTGGTGATGAATATCTTGTATAATAGCTGAGCTGCTTGTTTCTGATTCCATAGGTTGAAATGGAGGATTCTGAGCCTTCATCCGAGCCTCAAAAAGATGTTAAAAAGGAAGCCGCTGAAGAGGAAGACAACGATCGGGTAGGAGAGACTGCAGTGTCTTACAACTCATGGAAAAACGTAGGAGATGTTCTATATAACATATTTCTCGTGCATACTGAAGGTTTCTAAAATGATACTTGGCAAGTCTTCCAGGACATATAGGATCCCCTTGCTGCCAGCTCTGTACCTGATATAACACTATATTACCATTTTACTACAGGCTACTACTCCTTGCCCCAACATCCTTTATGACCCTTAAATGCAGCGTGATTTCTATCTATCCATTACATACGATCTTTATTAGTCTCTCTCTCCTCTTCAGTTTACCCCACCGATCATCGCCTGTCTATTAACATCACTGACCCATCTGCTTGTCACCTGTTTCTGTCCCTCCACCTGTGTCGCTGGCCCCTCGCCTGCCTGCCCGCCCATTTGCGTCGCTGGCCCCTCGCCTGCCTGCCCGCCCATTTGCGTCGCTGGCCCCTCGCCTGCCTGCCCGCCCATTTGCGTCGCTGGCCCCTCGCCTGCCTGCCCGCCCATTTGCGTCGCTGGCCCCTCGCCTGCCTGCCCGCCCATTTGCGTCGCTGGGCCCCCCCCCCGCCTGCCTGCCCGCCCATTTGCGTCCCTGGGCCCTTGCCTGCCTGCCCATTTGCATCGCTGGCCCCTCGCTTGCCTGCCCGCCCATTTGCGTCTCTGGCCGCCTGCCCGCCCATTTGCACCTCTGGCTACCCCGCCCCCCCGCCTGCCTGCCCGCCCATTTGCGTCTCTGGCCCTGCCTGCCCGCCTATTTGCGTCTCTAACATCCCCCCCCTCCCCGCCTGCCTGCCCGCTCATTTGCGTCTCTGCCCTCCCCGCCTGCCTGCCCATTTGCGTCTCTGGCCCCCCCCCCCCCCCATTTGCGTCTCTGGCCCCCCCCCCCCCCATTTGTGTCTCTGGGCCCCCCCGCCTGCCTGCCGATTCGCGTCTCTGGCCCCCCCCCCTGGGCGTTGTCTCTGGCCTGCCCATTCGCGTCTCTGCCCCGCCCCTGCCCGCATCTCTGGCCCTGTGGGCTTTGTGACAGAGCCCAGCCCTCATTAGGCTGCGTTTTTTGGCTTTGAGTTGTAATGAGGCTGTGTGGGCACATTGCTGCACGGATGCTCTTGTATATAAAGGCATTCCTTTGCTGACTGCATGTTTCCTGTTAACCCTTGCAGTTTTTATTTCCTGTGACACAGGTCTATCTTCCGAAAAGCAAGTGGGAGATGGATACCTCTGAAGCCAAACTGGGTAAGTGTCTGCTGGGGCTTATGTCATTGCTTGGTAAATACACATTACCGGTTGATGTCCCTGGATTGGGACTGGTGTTGCAGGCATTGAATGCTTATGTGGAATAGTAATTATACATAGCTTCCTGTGTAACATGTTGTAATCTTGAATTGTCAGTTTCTTAATAAGAAATTGTTCTGAAATAAGTTCTGGAAAAGCTGGTGTCTGCTGAGACTGGCTGCTCCTCAATGCAGAAAAATGGGGGAGAGTATAACGAATGGCAACGCTGGACTCTTTGATGCACAAGCATCAGATCCCTTTATTCGGTACAAATGCGTTCCTGTATTTTCCTTTGTAGAATTTCCGGATATGGAAATAATGATTAAAGTTTATGTAAATGCTTACCATTAACTTTTTATTTTCTCCCTTTTGCTCTTAACTCGACGCCTTAGGGTTTTTTTCACACGGGGACGTTTTTCCTTTTTTTTTTTTACCTTTTTATAAGAAAAATGTTTCCCTTTTTTAAATCCTACGGAACTTTCTACACTACTGCGTTACAGGTGCAGTGTGCATTTTGCAAAGTCTTGCATGCTGTATAAGCTGCACCAAAAACTCTGCCTCCCATTAAAATGAATGGAAATCACGGTTAAAAAACGCACCGTGATTTTTTTTTTTTTTGTTGCGTTTGAGTCGCATCCATTTTTCACAGGTGCAGGCAACCCAGAAACACTCAGCAAATCTAAAATGCAACAGATTTTGCTACAGAGCAATGTGAAAGTACCCTTAGGGTAAAAAATATTGATGCCTAAGCACAATTTTGCAACTTTGGCGTGTGTTTAGTAAAACCGTAAATATCATACTTTTGAAAAAAAAAAATCAAGCTATTTCTTGCTACCACCATAACCTTCCACCAAACAGCCAAAATGAAATGTGTGCATGTTAGTTGTTTGTACTTGTAGTACAGTCCAGAAGCAATTTTTCCTTTTTTTTTTTAATTTTTTTTTTATTTTTTACTCCTACCTAAAACACACTGATACTAATTTTAAAATACTGACCTTGACCCAAACCCTAACCTAGAACAAATCTTCATCTACGGTAGTTTTTTTTTTTTTTTTTTTTTTGTAATTTTATTTTTACTTTTTTTCTCTCCGCAAGGAAAGCAAGATACAATGTATCTCTCTCCTCCATGCACAGAGAGAAAACGCAGGGGGCAGACTTCACAGTGACTGATCATTGTGGTAGCCAATCAGATGACCTGGAATAGGGAGTTCTGCGTCCTGATCCTTGGTGTGGGGCCCAGGTCTCTGTGTTCTGGGTGCGTGCCGTACAGTAATACGCAAATATGTGGCCCCTCAGAAAAAAGCCCAGTCTAGTGGGGCTGCATATTTGTTTTGAGGTTGGTTAAGTTTCCCATTTAAATATACATTTTTTTTATTTTTTCTGATTTCTACTGTATTGGATTGTGTTGTAATTGTCTACCTTCATGTTGTAAAGCACTGCGTAAACTGTCAGTACTATATAAATCATGTATAATAATAATAAAGTGAGCTGAGATATTCCCCAACTCTGTCCCTTCATAAGGAGGTTGTATAGATGAGAAGAGGGTCCGTTTTCTTTGTAATTTATCTGAAATTAAGTAGGTGGGGCTGACACCATGTGTTTTGGCATTGAGTTGAGAATACAGCATATGTCATGTGGCAGGTAGGAGCAATACTTTGTTTTTGGAAGAGTAAGGTAAAAGCGCACACTTTCTAGCACATTAACAGTTATTTTTCTGTGCTTACAGTTTGTTTAAAGCGGAGCTCCACCCCATTTTACATGTTTTGCTTAATGAAAGGGTATAAATCCGTATATTTTTTTTTTTTTTTTTTGTACCTGTGTTTTTGCAGAAGTCCTCCTCTGCTTCCTGTTTTAGCTCTCTGCGTATATGGAGTTTCCTTTGTTCGAGCAATGTCTCCTGGGAGCTCTCCTGTCATTATTCCCAGGAGTCATAGCGGATGCCTGCCGCGAGTTCTCGCAGGATTTCGCCGCCGCTGTGATGGCAACCCCTCAAGTTTACGGTGCTGCTCACTGTAAACACTGACCATATGCGCGGGAAATAGCGGTGAATGCGAATGGCCAACATATATATCACATATATCACACATTGTCATGTTACAGCCAAAAACGTAAATGTATTTTATTGGGATTGTATGTGATGGAAAAATTATCTGAAAAGTGTTCATTTGTATTCAGCTCCCTTTTTACTCTGATTTGGTGTTTAACCCCTAAAAACTAAAATCTAGTGAACCAATTGCCTTCAGCAGTCCTCCTTTTAATTGGGTAATAGAGTCCACTGTGTGTATCTAGAAAGCTGTTTTTTAAACAGAGTGGAAGCCCTGTTGGGAGGCTTTGTTAGAGAACCAATTAGTGACAAACAGATCATGAAGGCCAAGGCCCCAACAGGATCGGATCAATCGGAACATCTAGCTCTCTTCAATCCATCATCCGGAAAATGGAAAGAGATGGCAGCAACTTTGGAAGAGGGTAAATGGACGTATATAAAAAGCCACCAACAATCCTGTCCTTTTAAACTGACCGGCCGGGCAAGGAGGCATTCACCCAAGAGGTCCATGGTAACTCTGGAGGAGGCAGAGATCCACAGCCATTGGTGGTGCGGGGAGTGTCCACAGGACAAAAGAGCACGTGAGACCTTTGATGGCAAAGCGACAGAGAAGAAAGACATTAAAAAAAAAAAGCCATAAGTCCTAACACTGCACATCATGGGGCTCTCCTAATCCAATCTGACAGAGCTTGAGTTTATAGCTTATTTTGCAAAGGGCTAAAAATGTCCCTCTCTAGATGTGCAAATGATTATTTTTATAACACACACATAGATATACAGTGCCTTGCAAAAGTATTCATACCCCTTGAATTTTTCCACATTTTGTCATATACAGTGCCTTGCAAATGTATTCATACCCCATGAATTTTTCCACATTTTTGTCATATTAAAGCCAAAAACGATGTATTTTATTGGGATTTTAGTTTGATAGACCAACACAAAGTAAAACTGACACATAATTGTAAAGTGGAAGGAAATTTGTCGTGTTCTCCACAAATCTGCCCTTTATGGAAGAGTGGCAAGAAGAAAGACATAAGAAGCCCCGTTTGCAGTTTGTGAGAAGCCATGTGGGGGACACAGCAAACATCTTTTTTTTACAAATATCTGAAAAGGAACACACCAGACAGGTCAGGGATAAAGTTGTGGGGAAGTGTAAAGCAGGGTTAGGTTATAAAAAAAAAATATGCATTTGTATTCAGCTCCCTTTTACTCTGATACCCCTAACTAAAATCTAGTGGAACCTTTTAGAGTCCACTTTGCAGTTTGTGAGAAGCCATGTGGGGGACACAGCAAACATGTGGAAGAAGGTGATCTGGTCAGATGAGACCAAAATGTAACCTTTTGGCCTAAAAGCATCATGTGTTAGAATGGTGCAGTCAAAGTCCAGACCAAAATCTAATTGAGAATCTGTGGCAAGACAAAATTGCTGTTCAGACGCTCTCCATTCAATCTGACAGAGCTTGAGATATTTTGCAAAGAAAAATGGCTAAAAATGTCCCTCTCTAGATGTGCAAAGCTGGTAGAGACATCCCCAAAAAGACTTGCAGCTGTAGTGAAAGGCGGTTCTACAAAGTATTGACTCCGGGGGGCGCCGTACAAATGTACCCCCCCACACTTTTCACATATTTATTTGTAAATCATTTTGAAAACAATTCATCATTTTCCTTCCACTTCACAATTATGTGCCACTTTGTGTTGGTCTATTACATAAAATCCCAATAAAATATATTTACAAAATGTCAAGGGGTATGAATGCCTTTTGAAGGCATTGTAGCTCTAGATGTAGTTTTCAAAAGGGTTCTGCACGTGTTTTTTATATTTGTATAATGATAGAGGGTGAGAGCGATAGAGATATCAATATCTATCCATTTTATTTTATTATTTTTTTTAATATATAAGTACTTTCTTTTTTCTGTGTGTGGTAAATTTATATTGCTGTGCATAATGGAAGTAATTCTTCAGAGTACAAATTTCAACTTAAAGCACACTTCCCGTGTAGCTGCTGACTTAATAAACAGCCACTCACCTGTCCCACATTTCAGCGGTGCACTCACCCGTGCTGTTCGCCCCGTGTCCTCCCTCTGCGCCGCCGGCAGCTCTACTATGGGCACCCGGCTGTGACAGCTTGCGGCTTCACAGCCCAATGCCCACTGTGCATGCGTGAGCTGCGCTCTGTGACTGGTCCCCGAAGTCTTCTAGGACCTGTTGTATGTCCCAGAAGGCTTCGGGAGAGAGAACTTCCACTTCTGATTGCCTAGGCGACCTGAACGGAAGTGGGAGCGGGTACCTGTCAAAATTGGGTACCTGCTTACCCCCCTCCTCCCTAAAAGCTCCCTTTCACAAACAGGAGCCGGGGACGGAGGCCTTAAAGTGAAAGTTCGACTTTTGGGTGGAACTCCGCTTTAATCCTTCTCGCTGATCCCAAGAAAAGCCCCTTGTCCATTTGCAGTTTTGTATAGTGTGTGTTGGACTGAGACTCTCCTGATACCTGGCCAGGATCTCCCTTCATATCCATCAAGCGAGCTGCACACTGCGCCCTCTCGGACGCTTTTTCAAATTCTTTATTTAAATCGTCACATTATTACAGGATCTGTATTTATATAATCGTAACCAATTACATGTATTACATAGAAAACTTCTACATCTATAATTGAAAAAAGTGATAAATCAATAATTATCCATTATCATTTTTAAATATATATTTTATTCAGAGCGGCACACCTTTTTTCATGGCCATTTCACAGTCCAGGGGTGATTTTGTAGAAAAATTTCTCAGATTTTAATCGTTCCCACTGATCATGAGCTGGCATAGAGAATGTTAAATTATACAATCGCACCACACACACATTGTCACTTTTAAATTATCTTTTCCAGTTTTTATTTTTATTTTTTTTGGATTTGAGCAATCTTATTTTGATTACAAACCGCTTATCCTGATTGGACGGGGGGGGGGGGGGATTTACAGGTCTGTGTATGTTGGGGTATTCTATACAAATCGCGCAATGCTATTGGAAAGTTTGATGCAAAATTGTTAACACTGCGCTTTTCTTTCACTCTTGATATTTAAACATGGAGTTTATAAATGCAGAAAGTCATAAACTCCCCTCACATTTTGTGTCTGAGATGGGAGTGGTGGTATGGGAAGGACAGGAAGTCCTCTTGGTCTTTCACCATTGTTGGGGATGGATTGTAATTGGCTGTAGCGAGGACTTTAGCGGGATAGTAATTTCCAGCTGATAGTAATAGTAATAATAGTATAATAATAATAGTATTTTCCAGCTGAACTTTAAAAATAATGCAACATGTGGGAATCCGGAATTAAAAATATATAATATATATTGCTATAATGATTAAAATTTATTTTAAAGTCTGTGGAGACCAAAGCAGTAAAATCAAGTTATTTTAGGTATTAAGTGCGCATGTCATTAACCCCCCACCCAAAAAACAAAACAAAAATGATGTATCTTCTAAAATATTGTACTGTACGTACGTGTGTGTGTGTGTGTGTGTGTGTGTGTGTGTGTGTGTGTCTTGTCTTCATTCATCTGTTTGTTTCTTGAATCTAAACCGGCTCCACCCATTCTCCCCCTATCAGTGGCAACTCTGCTGCAGCCACTCTTTTCCAGCTCCTGCGTTGCCACTCTTGGTGCACATGCCCCATCTGTTGATTCATTTCCCCCCCATTGAAGCTGCCCCATGTGACTCTTCTCATCACTTGTGGGGTTGCTGCAACTGCCTAAGTAGCATCAGCTCTCTGCTTTTTCTGATCTCCGTTGCATAGAGCATGTGACCATATCCATCGTAAGTGTAGCTCCTGACATGAACATCTGCACAACGGCTTGTTTTTTTTGTAAATTTGCTGATTTTATTACATTTTGCTTTATATGAACCAGTATTCTTTTACTAGAATGAAAAGTTTTCTCCCCATGCTCCTTCCCCGATTGCCTTTGTGAGGAGTTCCCTTCCCCCCCACCCAATCCCCCTCACCCAATCCCCCTCACCCGATTGACTGTGTCAGGATATATCTTCCCTCCGCTCTTTCCCTGATTCGTTTTTGTATGGAGCTTTTTCCTCCAGGTCCTGCTCCGACCATGCGAGAAGTTCTCTTCACTCAGCTCCTACCCTGATTGGCTGTGTGAGAAGTTCTCCTCCCCCCAACTCTGTCCCTGAATGGCTTTGTTAAAAGTATTCTTTGTGCTTCTTCCCCGATTGACTGAGAATTTCCCCTCCCACAGCTCCTTTGCTGATTGGTTGGTAAGTACTCTTCCCCCAGCTCCTTCTGATTGGCTGTGAGAAGTTCTCCCCCCAAGTCTTTAATGTAATTTTAAGATTAGATATTGGCTTTGTGTAGACAAACTGGCATTTTTTTACAGTTCTGTGATCATAAAAATGTCTGAATCACACTTGCTTGGGTGAGTGTTTGATACTCATGGAATAAGCAGAAATGAATAGGGGGGAGGGGGGCATAACTTCACTGTGGCCCTTTATAATAGTGATCTATGACTGTTACCTGAATTGCTCACTGACAGGCGTGTACCGTACCGCTCATCTCGCCCATATTCTCTAAGCTGTAGCCCTAGAAGTGATTATTATTCCTTTACTCACTGTCTTCTGCATATATAATGTCACTTATTAATGGACAAATGTAACATTGAGTAACCAGCTGCTCACCTGACAACTAGGGGACCTCTCTATTTATTATATGAAATAATCCCCCCATATCGCCCCCCTGCCGGTCCTGTTTTACCTATTTATAAGTGCTCTATTTTGGTGATCATTAGTTATTGTAAGTCTTTGCTGTCCTCCCCAATGGTCTGTGGGTGGGCATCCTCCCATGTCCCAGTCTGTCTCCTTCCTGGTGTCCCCTGGGTACGTGATCTTTTTTTTTTCTCCTTGGTGTCCCATGGGTGAGCATCCTCAGTGGTGTCCTGGTCAGTTGTCTCTTCACTGGTGTCCCGCGGGTGAGCAGTCTGTTATTTCCTCGCCGATGTCCTGTTGGTCTCTCATTGCCTTACTGAGCTTCAAGGGTGAGTGGTCTGTCCTCTCTTCTAAGGTGTCCTGTGGGTGGGTGTCCAGAGCGGTTGCCTCTTCCCCGGTGCCTCGTGGGTGAACGGTCTGTTAACTCCTCCCCAGTGTCTTGTAGGTAGGTGTCCTCTTAATTCCCAGTCTGCTTACCCACGGGACACCAAGAAGAAGAAAACAGACTGGGAATTGGCAAGACACTGGGGAGGAGTTAACAGACCGCTCACCTACGAGACAGAGGAAGAGGCAACAGCTCCGGACACCAGGGAGGATGCCCACCCATGGGACACCAGGGAGGAAAATTAGATTTTTTTCCTTCCTGGTGTCCCATGGATAAGCAAACGATCTGTCATTTTCCTCCCTGCTGTCCCATGGGTGGGCATCCTCCCTGGTGTCCAGCTCTGTTGCTTCTTCCCCGGTATCCTGTGGGTAAGCATCCTGTTATCTCCTCCCTTGTATCCTGTAGTTGGGTGTCCTCCGTGTCCCAGTCAGTT
This sequence comes from Lithobates sylvaticus, assembly GCA_028564925.1. Lineage (NCBI taxonomy): Eukaryota > Metazoa > Chordata > Amphibia > Anura > Ranidae > Lithobates > Lithobates sylvaticus. The sequence continues at coordinate 57,020,438 of CM053038.1, forward strand.
TTTTTTTCTCCCTGTTGTCCCATGGGTGAGCAATACTCCTTTGTATACAGGTCTGTTGCCTTTTTGCTGGTGTCCCCTAGGTGAGCAGTCTGTTATCTCCCACCTGGTGTCCCGTGGGTGTCCTCACGTGTCCCAGTCTATTTTCTCCTCCCTTGTGACCCATGGGTAGGCGAACTGTAATTTCCTTCCTTGTGTCTTGTGGGTGGGTTTCCTCCCCTATGACCTGGTCTGTTGCCCCTTCCCTGGTGTCCTGTTGTCTTTCCCCTGTTCATTAATTGGTGGAAGAACACCGCTTTTTGTCCCACGGTAAGGCCCCTTGCACATCCTGCTGCAGTGGACGCCTGAGAGGGACAGGTGCCGTATTCAGCCTCACTACAGGCAGCCTGTCAATGTGTATGACAGGCTGCGGGGTGGATGGGGCTGAATGCTATATCAAATGGTACTGGTGTTTTTAGGGCCCTGTGCATTCAGGACGGGGGGTGTTGGGGATGGTATGAGCGGCATTGAAGGGGGTAATTGGCTGACTGACAGTGGGAGGAAATAAGCTGACTAATAAAGGGTGGGGGTTCAGCTGACTGGTGCCAGAAAGCACCCCACCAACTGATGACTTCTGTTACATATAGAATACCAAATTTCTTTCACATTATGTGCTTGGAAATGTCATTATTAAAATTGTTCTACTTGGCCTTTTAACCTGTGTGTCATAAGAGCAGCTTAAAAGTAAGGTAAAATTTGTACACCTTAAGCAATGGAAATCATATTTTCTGTCATGGGTCCACTGGGGAAGGTGATTTTTATACGTACAGATGACTTCCTGTCTGTGAGCATTGATGATGCATTCGCCTCTGCAGCAGTTAATGTCATGTAGATTATTGTATTATCTAAGTGGCCGCATATCTATTCATAAAGAATTATTACCGTTACTGATTGAAGAATGTTATGTTTGCTGTTCCTTTTAATTGGTGCTGTACACCACTGTTTGTATATTGCTGGAAGCTTCACCCTTGGGGGTGGGTTGGTGGATACTTGGTGAACTAGGATCCATCAAAGGGTATCTAAGGGATGCTTTCTGTATGCTGAATGGCTGAAGACACCATTTGGCAGGCAATGGTCAAGTCATTGTAGTAGGACTGCAAGAGCAAGGCCAAATGGTGGAAGCTAGGTTTGCAAACTTGATTGGGGTAGTTAAAGCGGTAGTAAAGGCCATTTTAAAAAAACTAAAAATCTTTCTCCTGCAACTTAGAGGGAGTCCCGCGAAAATAATTTTTTTAAAAGTCAGCAGCTACAAATACTGCAGCTGCTGACTTTTAAAATAAGGACACTTACCTCTCCCAGGGTCCAGCGATGTCTGCACCCGAGGTCGAACCGTCTCTCGGTCCTCAGATGCTTCCACCGCCATCTTCGGTAAGGGAATCGGGAAATGAAGCCTTGCGGCTTCACTTCCTGGTTCCCTACTGGGCATGCGCGAGTCGCGCAGCGCAATCCAAATGGGTTCCTGCTGTCTCTGGGACCCGTGTGTGTCCCAGCAGACAGCACGGGGGGAGGGGAAGAGGTGTAGACTCCCGTGGGAGTCTATACCCAGAAGTGGGTGCAAATACCTGAGACAGGTATCTGCACCCCCTCCCCCCTGAAAGGTGCCAAGTGTGACACCGGAGGGTTCCGAAAAGCAAAGGTTCAATTTTGTGTGAACCTCCACTTTAAAATGGTTGTAAACACTTACAAACCACTTTGACAGGTAAGCCTAGATTAAGCCTACAGGTAAGCCTAGATCAAGGCTTACCTGTAGGTCCAAGAAATCTCTCCTAAACCTACACGGTTTAGGAGACATTTGCAAAAAGACATGCGCCGTAGACAGCAATGCTCAGGGGCACTGAGCACGCCGCAGCGAACGGCGATATGCATCTCGTGGCGGTGCGCATGCGCGGCTCCGGCGAATCACAGCACCGGAGCAGCGAGACCCGGAAGTCACTCCGGGATACATGGCAGCGGTGAAGATGGAGGACCGCTTCGGGGGCTTCGTTCTCAGGTAAGTTATTCATAATGAGCTAGTGTTCTATGCATACAAGCTCATTATGCCTTTGACTTGCAGGGTGAATTTTTTTATAGGCTATACTTCCTCTTTAAGAGCATAGTGTGCTAGTATGAATCACATACTAGCACATTATTAAAGACTTTCCTTAAAACTAAGCCCTTTAGTGGTGCGCTTATCCAGGATTGCAGACTCCCAGCTGTTTGAATGGCCGAGCTGCAATAACGTCACTCCCGCGCGTAGGGGCCACGGCACAACGCTCTCAAGTTACATTTTCTCCTTCAGAGCACATGTACTGGTGAGATCACCGGTTGCGGAATTGGTGAACATCTCCTAAATGATGCACTTATAAGAGATTTCTTGTACCTACAGGTAAGCTTACCTGTGGGTACAAGTGAGCAGGGGGAGTTTACTACTACTTTAATGGGGGGTGTTTTTGGTAGGCTCCTGTTCTTTAACCACTTCAGCACCGGGCGATTTTACCACCTTCCTTACCAGAGCACTTTTTGCGATTCGGCACTGCGTCGCTTTAACTGACAATTGCGCGGTCGTGCGACGTTGCACCCAAACACAATTGACGTCCTTTTTTCCCACAAATAGAGCTTTCTTTTGGTGGTATTTGATCACCTGCGGATTTTTTTATTTTTTGCGCCATAAACAAAAGAGCGCCAATTTTGAAAACCCTATTTTTTTTTACTTTTTGCTATAATAAATATCCAATTGTTTTGAAAAAAAAAAAAAAAAAAAAATGTTTTACTCAGTTTAGGCCGATATGTATTCTTCTACATATTTTTGGTAAAAAAAAATTGCAATAAGCGTTTATTGATTGGTTTGCGCAAAAGTTATAGCGTTTACAAAATAGGAGATAGATTTTATTGCATTTTTATTTTTTACTAGTTATGGCGGCGATCTGCGATTTATTATTTTTTTTTGTGACTGCGACTTTGCGGCGGACACTTTTGACACATCTTTGGGACCATTCACATTTACACAGCGATCGTTGCTATAAAATTGCACTAGATGGCCGCAAATAGGAGGACGTCATATGACGCCCACCCAGGATGGGAGATCCATCTTGTGAGCGTCATATTACTATAGGTGGGTACTGAAGTGGTTAATGGGAACCTTTCACCAAGGAAAGCATGCTTGTGCGTTCTTTACAGTCTCAGAGTAAAATGTCAGCTATACCTGGCCATACACTTTGTAAATTTTGGGCAGGTCTTGATGAATCGGCTGAAATTCGCTTAGCGGGAGGCGCTGTTGCCCCCTCGTGCTCGACATCATTCAATTGAAAAGTTGAAGGAGCTGAGCAGGAAGTTGTTGGCTGAACGGCACCTGATTGGATGCAGTTACCTGTTCGGGTATTTTGACAGCCGGTGTTGCCAGTGCAGGCTGTCGATTTTATACAATGTTAGGACTTTTTTCATTCAGCCCATTTATGGCCAACTTTAGCGCAGAAGTAGTGTATAGTCCTTTTTCAATTTTAAATATATGTAAACTTTTGTTTTGGATTTGCAGTGGTGAGCGGTTGGAACCACTGGTTGGGTCTTTATTGCTGTCTCTGTCCATGCTGGGGAGATTCACTCCCAATTGTTGGGGTCAGCAATGTCTCCAGGTATACAATTGTGGGGAGATCCACCAATGGGAATAGAAGAAACTTCTTCCAAAGGGGACTCGTGTTCCTGTGAAATCTCCTGTAAGATTTCCTCACATTTGAAAGACCTCTCACTTCCTGTTGAGTCTTTAGAACAGGAAGTGAAGAGAAATTTTCTCATTGAGATACAGCATGAAAAAACCTGACAGCCGTTTTATCTCTCCCCTACTCCATCCAAAAATGTTGGCTTTAGATAAATATGTAGGAGATCTGCTTGATGATCTAGATTTAAAATCCTTGTATACTTTCATACATTGTAAATGGGGGCACAGTGATTTTATCTTACTACATACACTTCTGTATTGTGCAAAAAGCTTGTGATTTTCTTTTTTTTCTTTTTTAAAGCGGAGCGACACCCGTTTTTTAAAACCTATAATAAAAAAAAAAAACACTCACCTTCCTCGATCCGACACGGCAGGTTTTTTTTTTTTTTTTTTTTTTTTTTTTTTTTTTTTTTTTTTACTTACCTTTAGTTGTTCTTCTTTGCATCCATCGCTTCCTGGTTCTTGGTCCCTCGGATATGGGCGGGGATATTACGGCTATTACGTAATATCCCCTAGCCCGCACTGTCTCCTGGGAGCTTGTGTCATAGCTCCCAGGAGTCAGTGCGGCTGCCTGGCCCGAGATCGCGCGAGACTTCGAACCGAACGTGACGTCATCACGACGCTGCTGACGGCGCTCCTATGAACGTTGTACTGCGCATGCGCGAGATTAGAAAGAGAGGCGTGAATGAAATCCAGGAAGACAATGCCCTGGAGTATTCAAATGCCCACACGCAAGATGGGGACGAACCCGGAAATTGATATAAAGTGTTTTTAAGACATAAAATCTGAACGGCAAAAGTGAGACAGACAGGACAGGTGAGCTAATGATTTACAATTTATTAATCAATCCCCATTGGAAAAAAAAACGTCAGGGGCAGTGTAGCTCCGCATTAAGATGGGAAAGTACATATCTTCTTGTTTTGAACATTTTTTTTTTACATTTCTTTAGTTCCTATTTTTTTTGCATAGGCAAATGCCATACATCCCAGGAGTCTTTGGGAGGGGAAAGTGGGTTCTCAGCTCAAGCATGCATGCAGGAGGGTGTGCTCAGCTAAGGGCAGATGGATTCCAGGAAGTGAATGCTACATGAAATTTCTCTTACTCAAGATGGCAATGGCCAGAAATGCTAGGGAGGTGTTTTTTCAAAGTGATTAAAAAAAATAATAATACGTAGATGAATGTTGTAAACTTGCTTTGAATTATATAAATTAGTGTTACTAAACCCAGCATCCTGCAGTCACAATATCTGGTCCCCCACAGTACACAGAACATGGAAATGCAATTATTTCAGTAAATATAAACTGCCGAAAACCTTTTCTCATCAGCCGTATATAGCAGCCTTGTGACTCCTATCAACGTCTGCTTAAAGCTTGTAGGAGGTGTTTTTCATTCTCCTCTGACTGTCCTATGAGGCTGCAGGACCCCTGACCCTCTGTCTGGACAGTGCAGATTGGCCCTGTGCTGATCACATGCACGCTTCCAGGGGAAATAAAGCTCTCTAGCAATACACACCAAACTGAGCATGTGCAGAGTGCCCCAAAGGCTCTGTACTATCAGCAGATGGATTGGGGACAATGGAAGAATCAGGGAACACTGTGTCAAACAGCCTTTTTACACAATGCAGAGGATTAACCCCTTGGGTACCACCGTGACTATAACAAACATGCTTTACTGCGTATACAGACTGATTTTACTGTTTGTGGGTTTAGTAACGCTTTTGTTAAATGGTGTTTTTTGGTTTGTGGTGCTCAGATGCAGTTCTCTAAGTAGAAGTGCCTGCACCGAGCCCGGATAGCGCCTAAGTGGCCGATTTATAAACAACTCTAGATTTAAAGTGGTTGTAAACCCTCTTATATACACAGAGATAAAATGGTTCTCCTCCATAAAATTGTACCCGTTTTTATCTGTAGCCATCTCTCCTCCTGTAGCTGTGCAAAGTACAACATTTCTCGTTTCCAGAAGGCAAGGGGCCGGGGATCTGATGTTGCATAGTTATAGTTTAGGTTGAAAAAACACACAAGTCCATCCAGTTCAACCACACAAAAAAATAAAAAATAAGTCACGCATTATAGAGCAGGGAGCTGAATGTAATCGGAGACCAGACTGGCGGAATGGACACGCCTCCCTTTACACAGTCTCATTGGGTAAACATGCACAGCTGAGGCTCTCAATCACCTGCTGTGTACTTTGGGTGAGTGGGAGTCTTCTGGGATTTTCTGATGTCCACATAGACATTTCAGAAGTGACTAATGCAGAAACCACACTAGGTGATTTGCATAGAGGCAAGTACACAATATTGAAGGATATACCTTGTTCATTTTTTTTATTTATTTTTTTATTATTATTTCAGAGGTTTACAACCACTTTAAAACTCCTTCAGGATGTTATAAACAAATTGATTGCATTCAAATGATTTTGCTGTGAATATGTAAATTATTGTAAGCATCAGAATCTTGTCTATATCCTGTAGAGAGGGAGGAGCAACTCTCCAAGCCATTCTGGCTCTGCTGTATGCGCATGTGCTTGCAGTGGACTGACTGAAGAACAGTGACGATCTCATTAGTTTTGTTTCTCCCTCATTGTCCATCATAGGTTTGGGGGGTGGCATGTTGGTGACATAGCTAATATTACTTTACTGCAGTAGAGGACTGCAAGGAGGTGTAGTCCTGTAAGTGCTGGCGGGAAGGAGCCTGCCAACACTCCAGACATTGACAGACGAGAGCTGAAGCATCCCCTTAAAGCGGAAGTAAACCCATCGATTTAACAGTTTAAAAAAAAAAAAAAGGAAGG
>CM053038.1:57027392-57091533 GCA_028564925.1 Lithobates sylvaticus
GTAATAACTAATACTGCAAGCAGAGGGACTTCTTTGTATTTATCGTCCTGGTGTGCCTTATAGCAAATGATAAGAATGCTCCCTAACACCATTGTAATTATTTGTATGTTTATTACATTTTTCTTTTTTTGTTTTTTTCCAATGCACTATAATTGGGCCATCCCAAAGGCCTTATATAGAAAAATTAACGTCCAGCATTGCTGCACTTAAAATGTTACCAGTAAAATCAGTCTGTATGTGCAGTAAAGCATGCTTGTTAGACCCCTTTCACACCATGCCACCCATAGCGTCGGCGTTAAAACGGCGCTATTTTTAGCGGCGTTTTACCGTCGGATTTGCCGCACATTTCGGCTGCTAGCGGGGCGCTTTTACCCTCCGCTAGCGGCCGAGAAAGGGTTAAAAACCCCGGCAATACGCCGCAATAGCAGCGTTTTGCCGGCGGTATTACATTGCTGCCCCATTGATTTCAATAGGGAGCAGCGGTGAGTTCACCGCTCCAAAGAAGCTGCTGGCAGGACTTCTCGTGACGCCCTGCCAGAGCACCGATGCGAGGGCTTTCACACACTGTAGACAATGGAGCAGCAGTTTGAGGGCGGATTGCAGGCGCTATTTCTAACGCTATAGCGCCTGCAAAATGTCCTCGCGTGAAAGGGGTCTTATACTCACTGTGGAACCTAAGGGGTTAATCCTCCACATTGTGTAAAAAGACTGATCCTGTTCTCTCTGATCTTCAAGAAAATTGGATGGGAGAGCTTGTGCAAAAAGAAAATGGTGCCACAGTCTCCAAAAATCAACATTTTAAAGAGCATAGGGGTATCCCTGAAAGTGGAGACACAGGAATATGGTAGGTTTTTTTTTTTTTTTTTTTAACGTGCCACAACCAAAAGTAGACAAGATAATACTATATTTAAAAACAATATTTATTAGTCCATAGAAGAAATGTAAAAAGACATTCTAAAACCACGTACAATGGCGCCATTGCTGCCTTTCAGGCCGTCCTTGCGAAATGTCGTGTTGCTTCCTTGGCTATACATAGGGTTAATACAGTTTATGACCCATGTTGCCGACTGGTGATATTCCATCCAAGGCTTTGACCACGATCCCCTTTCATCACCCTGCACTGGTCCAGTGGCCCTTGATGTGGGCTCCCTATCTAGCTAAATATAATCACCATCACAAAAACTCTTTTTGATACCAGTTTTGGGGTATAATTATTGTGAATGAGACTCTGTATCCATCTTTTGCTATGTCCGTATTTCTGGGTTAATAATATTATGTGAACTTGAAGTGGATCTTGAAAAAGCCCAATCTGGGCAAAACGCGTCAATCTCACCACCGTCCTTGGTTCTGTTAACTGTATGGCAAATTTGTCAACATTGTACACGTTTTTAGAATGTCTTTTTACATTTCTTCTATGGACTAATAAATATTGTTTTAAATATATTTTTATCTTGTCTACTATTGGTTGTTGCACGTTAAAAAATCCCCCATATCCCCCTGTCTTGCCTTGTGGGAAATTCGGGAATACCCTATGCTCTTTTAAACCTTCTCTAATCCACCCCTTCTTCCACAGTGTAAGGTTATTCCCAAACCATCTACTGACTGAACAGAGCCATAGGAGGCACTCTGCACATGCTCAGTTAGATGTGTATTGCTAGAGAGTCTTTTTTTTTATTTATTTTTTATTTTTTTCTTGGGAGGGTGTATGTGATCAGCACAGGGCCAATCAACACTGTCCAGACAGAGGCATGAGTCATGCAGCCTCATAGGACAGTCAGAAGAGAATGAAAACTCCACCTACAAACTTTAACCAGTTCTCGGCTGGACACTGCTAGAAGTCACAAGACTTCTATATACTGCTGATGAGAAAAAGCATTTAGCAGTTTATATTTACTAAAATAATTGCATTTCCATGTTCTGTGGGAGACCAGATATAGTGAATGCAGGCTCCTGGGTTTAGTAACACTTTAATGCTTATTAAAAGTAGATACATTGCAAATATCCAAAATCTGCATCTATCTGCAACAGTTTTGGGCTAGTGAGTTAGTGAGTTAACTTTTCCTCAGGCAAGAACATGTTTTGGGTATTTGTAAAAAAAAAATAAAAAAAAAAAATATATATATATATATATATATATATATATAATATTTATATTGTGTGTGTGTATATGTTTTTTTTTTTTCTATTTTTATTTATGTATACAAAATAAATATATATATATATATATATATATATATATATATATATATATATATATATATATATATATATATATATATATATTTATATATATATATATATATATATATAAAACAAAAACCCATATATATGTTTTTTTTTTTTTTTAAATATTTTTAGTTATTATTATTATTATAAATAAATAAATAAAAAATTCTCGTTTTGTAGGTGTTATAGTTTGTTCCTCTGTCCTTGTCCCTTTGGCTGGACAGCTTTGCCATTGGGTAAATGTGGAAATTTGACTTCTGCAGTGGTGGTAAAAGACTAGGTAAATATGGAAGCTATAAAGATCTAGCATTACTGTATTTAGAAATTTTTCTCTTTTTTTTTTTTTTTTTTTTTTTCAGTGGAAATTTTACAGAATAATCTTCCAGAATCTGAACCAAAAGCTACTCCATCAGAGAAACGTCTGCGCTGCTCATACAAGGGCTGTGACCGTGTCTTTGTGTGGCCGACACACATGAAATACCATCTGAAAACACACAGGTAACTTTCCTGTACCAGTATAATGACTGGGAAGTATTGCCTTTTTGCCCTTTTTGTGATCACTGTCATTTTCTAAATTACAAGAGAAACCCCAGATACTGATACCTGGGTACCCATCATCTTTACAGCCCGGGTGTTGGCTGCATGTTAACCTGCCAGGAATGTAAGTATTGGTCCATGGAATTTTAGTGGCTAGGTCAATTGTACCAAACATTGCCAAGATACTAAAAAAAAAAAAGAACCGTATATACTCGAGTATAAGCCAACCCGAATATGAGCCGAGGCACCTAGTTTTACCACAAAAAAAATGGGAAAACTTATTGACTTGAGTATAAGCCTAGGGTGAGAAATGCGCAGCTACTGTAAGTGGAAAAGAGGGTCAACAATGCCCATTTGCAGCCTCACTGTGCCCATTTGCATGCCTCACTGTGCCCATTTGCAGCCATAGGTCCCCTGAACTTCAAACTTGGTAGTTAAGGGTTCTTAGATGCCCCCTATCTGCAGCCAAATCTCTGAACCCAAAGGGTCCCGAAATGACATTGCTGCAGATGGACACAGTTGACCGACTTTGGGGCCCCGTATCTCAGGGCCACTTGGTGCTAGGAATGTTGCAGTGTTGGCTCCACTTGGTTTGCACACCAAATTTGGGGTTCCTAGCACTAAGTGTTCCCGAGATACGGGGCCCCAAAGTCGGGTCGGAAAATGTCAAGCGCTTTTCTGCAGCAGAGAATGACATTTTCCGAACTGACTTTGGGGCCCCGTATATCAGGGCCACTTGGTGCTAGGAACTCCAAATTTGGATATGTGGTAGTGTTGGTTCCACTTGGTTTGCACACTAAATTTGGGGTTCCTAGTACTAAGTGGCCCCCAAGATACGGGGGGCGCAAAGTCGGGTCGGAAAATGTATTTTTTTGCTGCAGAAAAGTGCTTGACTCGAGTATAAGCCGAGGGGGGTACTCAGCACAAAAAAATGTGCTGAAAAACTCGGCTTATACTCGAGTATATACGGTAGTATATAAGGAAATATGGTGCTTTTTTTAGGTATGTAATTTTGAGAATCCGTTGACGAGTTTTGATTGAAAATCAATATATTAATTTCAAAATCTCCAAACAGGGACGCTGTTTTTGAACAAAAAACGCATCCATTAATCTGGCGGGCCCCAAGAACTATTTCTTCAGGCGATGAACCCATAGAACCCTATGAAAAGCAACTGTGCAGGCATAGAGAGCGCATTGCAAAGAAAATTCCCAGTTCAACTTGCCAGCCAGCCTGCAACCAACCAAATTATGCTGTCTAACAGTATGCGGTAAAAACAGGGTTTTAGTTTGCACTTATTTGCAAATACATGCGTAAGCTGCAGAGCCCCTTCACAGCACCCCAGTATTATGTGCAGTCCTAACTCTTTATACATTTTTGAGAGCCTCCATCGTTGAAGCACATGCATATTAATGGATAAATAGAGGACAGCTATGCCTGGAGGGAGCCCACCCCTCCTTTAAAAGCACAGTGGCGCACTGGACACCCAGCACAATGGCAGCAAAGATGTCCAGTGTGTCCCCTCATCAGTATTCCAACAGTACAGATGGCCACTGCCCCACCTATAACTGGCCTTTGCAGCAAAGAGCATATGGAAGACCAACGCATGTTGCAGATAATACAGGGTTTCCTGTGAAGTGGCTGTGCAGCTTACGCATGCATTTGCAAATGTGTGCAAACAAAGCCCTTGTTTTTTAATGCATTCTGTTTAGACAGAATAATTTGTTTGGTTTCAGGCTGGCTGGTAAGTTAAGCTGGCACTTGTCTTTGGTTTTGTTTGACGTGCATCGTCCTTCCATGTGCTCCTTGCTGCGAAGCCCAGTTATAGGTGGGGCAGTGGGCATTGGTTTGTATAGACCAGGGATCTTCAAACTACGGCCCTCCAGCTGTTGCGGAACTACCAGTCCCATGAGGCATTGTAAAACTCTGACATGACTTGGCATGATAGGAACTGTAGTTCCTGAACAGCTGGAGGGCCGTAGTTTGAAGACCCCTGGTATAGACCGCAAATGGAAGAGGTTGGCAGTGCGGTGGGATGTAAAATAAACCCTGGTGGGCACAGGAACAATTGCAAGGCAAACATGCATCCAGGGGAGTGGGCTAAGTTAGCACAGTTGAGGGTTACAAAATACATAAAGGCACTTTGTAGATGCATTTATCCTTTAACCACTTGCCGCCCGCCCTATAGGCAAATGACGTCTGCAAAGTGGTTTTAAAATCCTGACCAGGCGTCATATGACGTCCTCAGGATTTTGCGCCGCTGCGCGCATCGCGGCGATCGTTGTTGCGGGGTGTCAGTCTGTCTCGGCTGCTCCTCTGACGGGCGTCTGTGCTGATCGATTATCAGCGCTGCCCACACTGGACCACCAGGGATGCCCAGCACCAGGGATGCCAGTCAGTGCCCACAATGGATGCCAATCAGTGCCCACAATGGATGCCAATCAGTGCCCACAATGGGCATCACTGATTGGCATGCATTATTGTTTGGTACTGATTGGCATCCATCAGTACAAAACAAAAAAATACAGTGCCACCTATCAGTGCTGCCTATCCATGCCCATCCATGCCGCCTATCCATGCCCATCCGTGCCGCCTATCCATGCCAATCAGTGCCAGCTATCAGTGCCAATTTGTGCCACCTATCAGTGCCCATCAGTGTCGCCTATCAGTGCCACATATCAGTGCCCATCAATGCCATCTCATTGGTGCCACCTCATCGGTGCCCATCAGTGCCGCCTTATCGGGGCCCTTCAGTGCAGCCCCACCAGTGCCCATTAGTGAAGGAGAAAACTTACTTATTTACAAAGTGAAAGTGAGATTATTTTGAAACTGAAACAAAAAAAAAACAACATATTTTTTTTAAAAAATGTCGGTCTTTTTTTATTTGTTTAGCAAAAAATAAAAACTGTCGAGGTGATCAAATACCACCAAAAGAAAGCTCTATTTGTGGGAACAAAATGATAAAAGTTTCATTTGGGTACAGTGTAGTATGACCGCACAATTGTCATTCAAAATGCGATATCGCTGAAAGCTCGAAATTTGTCTGGGCAGGAAGGTGTTTAAGTGCCGGTATTGAAGTGGTTAAAACATCCATATCAATCCCATTATTAGACAAACGTTACCCTTCAAATCGTAGCTAAATATCATCTGAGATGCACTCGGGGATCCCTATCAAAGGAGCTCCAAGCTGGCAGCCTTATCGCCCTGCTTGGGGTGTCCTGACTCCCCCCCTCACTGCTCCTGTTTTTTTTTCTTTTCAGGAATGACCGCTCCTTTACATGCCCAGCAGAGGGTTGTGGGAAGAGTTTTTATGTTCTCCAGAGGTTGAAAGTCCACATGCGCACTCATAATGGTGAACGGCCGTTCCTGTGTCCGGAGACGGGCTGCGGGAAACAGTTCACAACAGCCGGAAACCTGAAGAACCATCTCCGTATTCACACTGGTGAGTGGTGGGAGCAACCCTTAGATCTTGGCTTGTGGTTGACCCGTTTTACTGATGATTTTTTCTTCTCGCAGGAGAGAAGCCGTTTGTGTGCGAGATGGAAGGGTGCGGCCGATCGTTTGCTGAGTATTCCAGTCTGCGCAAACATCAGGTCGTCCATTCAGGTAAAGACTTTCTATGATCTTTTGTCATAGTTATGGTGTATTTCTGTCTGTATGTGACACTGTTTAGCAGTGTTGGTCATCTTACTTTAAAAAAGTAATTACTGTATTTATTGGCGTATAACACTCACTTTTTTCACCATGAAAATTGGGTGCAAATAGTGTGTGCGTGTTATACGCCAATACTTCAATTTAAGCTGCCTCGGAGGGGACAGGGAGGGGGTGGGACGAGCGCCCTCAGATTACATACAGTGAGAATCTCCTGTTTACTTGGTGGCCTCTGTAATAGGCTGCACTGATGGCAATGGTGAGGCTGCAGATGGGCACTGACCCTTATTTTGCTTCAAAGTTCCTTATTTAAAATTTAAGTTTTTTTCCTGAAACTTCCCTCTTAAAATGAATGTGCGTGTTATACGCCGATAAATACGGTAGTTAAGTTACAAATTACTTCTCCAAAAAGTAATTGCGTTAGTAACACTCAGTTACTACATTGGAAAAGTAACTAACTTTTTTTTTTTTTAATATTCTATACATGTAACTAAGGGGCGGGTCTAGTATTACTGTAAGCAAGGGGCGCATTTATTATTATTGTTATATATCGTGTAACCAAGGGCTGCTCTATTATTACTCTAATCAAGGGGCAGATCTGTTATAGCGTGTAAGCAAAGGGCGGGTCTATTATTATTATTATTATTATTATTATTATTATTATTATTATTATTATATTGTGTAAGGGGCGGATGGCTACAGAAGAGGGCGAATGTTAAATTTAATGGGCAGAGCTCGATATATAACAATAATAATAAATGCGCCCCTTGGTTACAGTAATACTAGACCCGCCCCTTAGTTACATGACAGACGCCCCTTGCAGAGTAGCACAAGCATCGGAAGCGTGCGGCATCGCCTCGTACAATTACATGTTAACTGCGCCTGCGCGGTGTAGAGTTCACTCAGAGCTGTTTAGGTTCGGCAATTTTCGGAAGCTCCGTAGTCCTTCGTACTGCGCAAGCGCTGCACCTGCGCAGTACAGGGGGTCCTTATCCAGCGGGGGAACTTTTTTGGCAGGACACCGGAATTACACTACTGCCATCTAGTGGCCGTAGATGTAATTGAGGTAACTCCACCCAAGTAATGGGAACTGCGTTACCATGAGGGGAAAAGTAATCAGTTAGATTACTCGTTACCCTGCGTTAAGTAACTCCGTTTATTTTAACTCAGTTACTTACATCACTGCTGTTTAGCCAATGATAGTTTTATCCTTAGCAGCCACTGTATGGCCAATCGAATAAATAGGAAAGCGTCCCAAATTCTGCATAAACATGTAACTGTATTATAGTGTGTGAATTGCATCCTTCACATGGAACTAATAAGACATGTCTTTGATTGGAAGATAATATATATATATATATATATATATATATATATATATATATATATATATATAGTCCATGTAGTGTAGGCCTCTCCATTCCACCATTCCATAGAGCAGTGGTCTCTAAATTGCGACCCGGGGGTCGGATGTGGACCTTTGCTTGCTATTATCTGGTACTATTCCATCAACTGATCCCAATGATGGGGCACCATTCCCCCTACTGACATCTAGCACTATTCTTCCTATTGATACCATAAATGAGGCAATATTTCTCCAATTAAAACCAATGATAGGGTATCTCCTACTCCCACTGGCCACAATCTGGCCCACTACTGCCGGTACACACTACTATTTTTTATTTCATTTTATTTAACCACTTAAGGACCGCCTCACGCCGATATACGTTGGCAGAATGGCATGACTGGGCACAATCCGGCGGCGAGCTTGCGACCCGGTCCTGAGCTCCATGACTGCGGCCTGCGGGACCAGCGGACCCGATCGCCACTGGTGTCCCGCAATCGGGTCACAGAGCTGAACAACGGGGAGAGGTCTGTGTAAAACAAACCTCTCCCCGCGCTTCCTACACTGCCTGTCATTGATCGTCTGTTCCCGGTCATCGGGAAAGCCGATCAGTGATGTCAGACGTAAAGCCACGCCCACCTACTGTAAAAAAAAAAACACACACACACACACACACGCACTGACTTAACCCCCTCCCCGCCCCCTAGTGGTTAACTCCCTTCACTGCCAGTGTCATTTACATAGGAATCAGTGCATTCAAATAGCACTGATTTCTGTATAAATGACAATGGTCCCAAAAATGTGTCAAAAAATGTCCGATGTGTCCGCCATAATGTTGCAGTCACAATAAAAATCGCTGATCGCCGCCATTACTAGTAAAAAAAAAAAATATTAATAAAAATGCTATAAAACTATCCCCAATTTTGTAAACACTATAACTTTTGCGCAAACCAATCAATAATCGTTAATTGTGATTTTTTTTTTTTTTACCAAAAACATGTAGAAGAATACGTATCGGCCTAAACTGAGGAAAAAAAATGTTTTTTTTTATATATTTTTTGGGGATATTTATTATAGTAAAAAAATATTGCATTTTTTTTCAAAATTGTCGCTCTATTTTTGTTTATAGTGCAAAAAATAAATACCACAGGGGCAATAAAATACCACCAAAACAAAGCTCTATGTGTGGGGAAAAAAAGGACGCCAATTTTGTTTGGGAGCCACGTCGTACGACCGCGCAATTGTCAGTTAAAGTGACGCAGTGCCGAATTGCAAAAAGGGGCCTGGTCCTTTTGGCTGAAAATTGGTCCGGGGCTTAAGTGGTTAATAATAAAAAAAAAAAAACTGACAGCTCCGGTCAGAGCCGCTGTACTAACAATGAGACGTTAGTACATCAACCCCCCCCCCCCACTGAGCTGTTACAGGGGGATTGCCCTTCCGCCAGAACACTCCAATCCGCGCTCTCCATCATTAGCAGAGAGCGCTGATCGGGAGTCGGTCGGCTGCTGGTTTTCCTGTTGGACTGAGTACCATACACAAGGGCTGAATGTCGGCTGTTTTTTATTGAACCGGCCAATGTTGCCCAACATTCAGCCCGTATGTACGGGGCTTAAAGCCTGGAGGACCGTAAACTGGCCCTTGGCTTAGAAAGTTTTTAGACCCCCATAGAGCATTGCAGCAGGTAATAAGGTGAAGCGTCTCACACTGTGTGTGCCCTTTGTCTAAACCTCATTAGAGTAACCTGTTAAATAGAACGTCTGTTGGTCTAAAGCAGTATTTGCCTTTATACTTTGTACTAACCTTAGCCAAAGCTTTGACCTTTATACTTCATTTTGTAATGTGTGGCAGCCATTATAAGTGCACACTGTGATAAGGCTCCTGTCTGCTGTGTACCCGGGTAGGTGTGAAGTCCCACCAGTGTCCCATCTGTGGGAAGAGCTTTTCCCAGAGTGGAAGCCGGAATGCTCATGTAAAAAAGCATCACTCCGGAAAGCTGCAAGGTAGGTTCTACATCCTGGAAAGCTTTAAGGTAGGTGGCTCATCCTGGAAAGCTGAAAGGTAGGTGTACCTCCTGCAGTCCTCACGGGTTATGCTGGTAATTGGGGGGGGGGGGGAGGGGGGGAGGTTTATAAGTTACATAGCTGTGCATAGAATGGCTACCTATGATGTTGAGGTGCCTTGAAAAAGTATTCATACCCCTTGAAATATTCTACATTTTGTCATGTTACAACCAAAATCATAAATGTATTTTATGTGATGGACCAACACAAAGTGGCACATAATTGTGAAGTGGAAGGAAAATGATAAATGGCTTTCAATTTTTTTTACAAATAAATAAGTAAAAAGTGTGGCGTGCATTTGTATTCAGCCCCCTTTACTAACTAAAATCTAGTGCATGGGTCTTCAAACTATGGCCCTCCAGTTGTTCAGGAACTACAATTCCCATCATGCCTAGTCATGTCTGTGAATGTCAGTGTTTTACAATGCCTCATGGGATGTGTAGTTTCACAACAGCTGGAGGGCCGTAGTTTGAGGATCCCTGATCTAGGGGAACCAATTGCCTTCAGAAGTCATCCAACCAACAAGTATAGTCCACCTGTGTGTAATTTTAGTCTCGGTATAAATACAGGTGTTCTGTGAAGCCCTCAGAGGTATGTTAGAGAACCTTAGTGAACAAACAGCGTCACAAAGGCCAAAAGAACACACCAGACAGGTCCGGGATAAAGTTGTGGAGAAGTTTTAGAGCAGGGTTAGGTTCTAAAAAAAAAATACCCCAAGCTTTGAACCTCTCACAGAGCTCTGTTCAATCCATCATCTGAAAATGTAAAGAGTATGGCACAACTGCAAACCTACCAAGACATGGCCGTCCACCTAAACTGACAGGCCGGGCAAGGAAAGCATTCATCAGAGAAGCAGCCAACAGGCCCATGGTAACTCAGGAGGAGCTGCAGAGATCCACAGCTCAGGTGGGAGAATCTGTCCACAGGACAACTATTAGTTGTGGACTCCACAAATCTGACCTTTATGGAAGAGTGGGAAGAAGGAAGTCATTGTTAAAAGAAAGCCATAAAAGTCCCGTTTTCTGTGTCCTCCACATGGCTTCTCACAAACTGCAAACATGTGGAAGAAGGTGCTCTGGTCATACGAGACCAAAATTTGTGGCGAAAAACTATCACCCTGAACACACCATCCCCACCGTGAAACATGGTGGTGGCAGCATCATGTTGTGGGGATGCTTTTCTTCAGCAGGGACAGGGAAGCTGGTCAGAGTTGATGGAAGATGGATGGAGCCAAATACAGGGCAATCTTAGAAGAAAACCTGTTAGAGTCTGCAAAAGACTTGAGACTGGGGCAGAAGTTCACCTTCCAGCAGGACAACGACCCTAAACATACAGCCAGAGCTACAATGGGAATGGTTTAGATCAAAGCATATTCATCATGTGTTAGAGTCTAAGTCCAGACCTAAATCCAATTGAGAATCTGTGGCAAGACTTGAAAATTTCTGTTCACAGATGCTCTCCATCCAATCTGACAGAGCTTGGGCTATTTTGCAAAGAAGAATGGGCAAAAATGTCCCTCTCTAGTTGTGCAAAGCTGGTAGAGACATCCCCAAAAAGATAAAACCTGGTAGTTGCAACAGTGGTGTACAAACACACTTATTTCTTTATTGTTAATATAAAAGAGAGACATCAATGAATGCAACAAAAATTTATAAAAAAATTAACTGTATCTCAAAAAAATGTTCTGCTAGTGAACCCCTTTAAGTTAGTCTCTGGTGTGAATGCTGCAGAGCGTAGCGAGGCTGCTTCAGGCACGGGGTGGGGACCTAGAAAACTGTGAGAGATAAAAGCAAAAAAGTGAAGAGAAGCGCCAGGCAATTCCTAGAGCAGCATTATTTTATTGGCAATATGGATTGCTCAGTGGGTGAGGGCTTGCCACGTCCAGCATGGGAGCAGAAACCGCCAGTATGTCCCTTTTCATGGTGAGCCATGAGCGCCGTTAACAGTGGGGAGCTGGAACCTCGGGTAGATGCTGGCTGGGTTACTCGCCATGAAAGTGATCTGGAGCTGGGAACCTGGGAGCCACCTACCACTGTGTTCGGCCAATCAGAATGCGTTTTGGAATCACAGCCACGCCTCCATCAGCTAAAGAAAGGAGGCGTGGCTGTGCTTCTGAAATGTTCTGATTGGCCGAACACAGTGGTAGGCACCTCCCCAGGTTCACAGCTTTGGATCACTTTCACGGCGAGTAACCCAGCCGGCGTCTACCCGAGGTTCCAGCTCCCCGCTGTTAACGGCGCTCGTGGCTCACCATCAAAGGGACATACTGGCGGTTTCTGCTCCCATGCCGGACGTGGCAAGCCCTTACCCACTGAGCACTATATGAGTCCAATCCATATTGTCAGTAATTGCTTGTCTCCATAAAATAATGCTGCACTAGGAATTGCCTGGCGCTTCTCTTCCATTTCTTGCCAACATACCCAAAAAGACTTGCAGCTGTAATTGCAGCGAAAGATGGTTCTACAAAGTATTGACTCCGGGGGGCGCCATACAAATGTACCCCACACTTTTCACATATTTGTAAAAAAAAAATGAAAACCATTTATCATTTTCCTTCCACTTTACAATTTTATGTGTTACTTTTTGTTGGTCTATCACAAAAAAAAAAAAAACAATAAAATACATTTACCCGTATATACTCGAGTATAAGCCGACCCGAATATAAGCCGAGGCACCTAATTTTACCACAAAAAACTGGCAAAAAGTATTGACTTGAATATAAGCCTAGGGTGAGAAATGCGCAGCTACTGTAAGTGGAAAAGAGGGTCAACAATGCCCATTTGCAGCCTCACTGTGCCCATTTGCAGCCATAGGCCCCCCGAACTTCAAACTCGGTAGTTAAGGGTTCCTAGATGCCCCATAGCTGCAGCCAAAATTTGGGGTCTCTGGACCCAAAGGGTCCCAAAATGACATTGCTGCAGATGGACACAGTTGACCGATATTGGGGCCCTGTATCTCGGGGCCACTTGGTGCTAGGAACCCCAAATATGGTGTGCAAACCAAGTGGAACTAGCACTATAACATATCCTAGCTGGGGTTCCTAGCACTAAGTGGCCCCGAGATACGGGACCCCAAAGTCAGTTTGGAAAATGTCAAGCACTTTTCTGCAGCAGAGAATGACATTTTCCGAACCGACTTTGGGGCCCCGTATCTCAGGGCCACATTGTGCTAGGAACCCCAGTGGTTCCTAGCGGGGCCCCAAAGTCGGTTCGGAAAATGTCATTTTCTGCAGCAGACAAATTTTATGTTCTAGTGCTAGTTCCACTGGGTTTGCAAACTAACTTTGGGGTTCCTAGCACCAAGTGGCCCGAGATACGGGGCCCCAAAGTCGGGTCGGAAAATGCCAAGCACTTTTCTGCAGCAGAGAATGACATTTTCCAAACCAACTTTGGGGCCCCGTATCTCGGGCCACTTAATGCTAGGAACCCCAAATTTGGATATGTTGTAGTGTTGGTTCCACTGGGTTTGCACACCAAATTTGGGCACACCAAATGGCCCGACATACGGGGCCCCAAAGTTGGGTTGGAAAATGTCATTCTCTGCTGCAGAAAAGTGCTTGACTCCAGTATAAGCCGAGGGGGGCACTTTCAGCACAAAAAAATGTGCTGAAAAACTCGGCTTATACTCGAGTATATACGGTATGCAGGGGCGGACTGACCATTCGGCCACTTGGGCACTGCCCGGGGGCCCTGGGCCACTAGGGGGTCCCATCAGGGTTGTCAGCCTCAGTAAAACCAGGGACAGTATGTAAAAATCTGTGTTTGTTTTAAATCTGTCTCTGAAATGTCCCTTACCGACATCCTTTTTGGTCTAAAAATCCAGAGATTATAGCTGCCTCACCTCTCCAGTACATTCTCAGCCAATCGAAACATGTCTGTGTATACTGTGTGATTGTATACTGTGTAGCCCCATAATCTCTGATTGCCTGGGGGCCCCATAATCTCTGATTTGCCTGGGGGGCCCCATAATCTCTGATTGCCTGGGGGGCCCCATAATCTCTGATTGCCGGGGGGGCCCCATAATCTTTGATTGCCGGGGGGGCCCCATAATCTTTGATTGCCTGGGGGGCCCCATAATCTCTGATGGCCTGGGGGGCCCCATAATCTCTGATGGCCTGGGGGGGCCCCATAATCTCTGATTGCCTGGGGGGGCCCCATAATCTCTGATTGCCTGGGGGGCCCCATAATCTCTGCCTGGGGGGCCCCATAATCTCTGCCTGGGGGGGCCCCATAATCTCTGCCTGGGGGGCCCCATAATCTCTGCCTGGGGGGCCCCATAATCTCTGATTGCCTGGGGGGCCCCATAATCTCCTATTGCCCGGGGGCCCCATGAGTTGTCAGTCTGCCCCTGACGGTATGTTTTTGGTTGTAACATGACAAAATGTGGAAAATTTCAAGGGGGTACGAATACTTTTTCAAGGCACTGTACATAGAGTCAAATTTGGAGCGAGAAGCTTTGCAGGTAACCAGAAAAGTTTGGTTTGGATTTTCAATATTTCCTTTCTTGTTTTCAGAAAACGGCAGAATGGAGGAGCATCTCCAGCTGAGTGAAGACGCTTTACAGGACTCTTCCCTGCTGTCATCAGACAGACACTCCTATGAAGAGGACGTCTCCATTTTGCTTAGCTAAAGACACTGACTTCATTTGTTTTTTTTCTCCGCACTTGGAAACAGTATTGAAAAGAACAAGAACTGTCCGAGGAACCAAGTCTTGGACTTTTATTGATGGCTCTGGACAGACTGATGAACTTGAAGGCCTGCAGAGTATGGGGGATGTAAAGGACACCCCTGTAAAGGACAATCACTTGATGTATGACAGAAGCCGGGCCCTCGTGTCTTCCGAAACATGGCCGTCTGTAAAAGCACATTAAATGTGACCCCCCTCCCATGCTACTAACTTGGTAAAATAAACTCTTTCCCGGCAATGGGTTCATCTGTCAGTAAAGTGGTGTGATTAAATCATGCCACTGCCATCCCAGGAATGGATGACATCATACTGGAAATTGTAATGTATATGGGTACAACTCATAAATGACTTTTATTCTAGAAAAAGCAAGCTGTGTATAATCTGAGCAACATAAGACTTTTGTATTCACTGTAACCTTCTTTTCTGGGAGCCCATTGAGGGACACAGTCTTTCGGGCTGCCT
Source organism: Lithobates sylvaticus (assembly GCA_028564925.1). Lineage (NCBI taxonomy): Eukaryota > Metazoa > Chordata > Amphibia > Anura > Ranidae > Lithobates > Lithobates sylvaticus. The sequence continues at coordinate 57,042,358 of CM053038.1, forward strand.
GCACGAGGATTGGACACGAGCAAAATTGTAGGCCCGCCCAGGATAACCCCTCCCACTGCCAAAATGCCTTTTGCTTTGCAAGAAAGCAGTACCAAGAGCATAAACTACAACACACAGGGGTTGGAACCGGTTTCCCTTTAAGGGGGGAAGTACAGCCAAAGCTCGTTTTGGCTGTACTTTTTCCTGTGGATCACAGGCGTGATGTTCGTTCTGCACTCCTGTGACCTGTTTTGTTGGCTGACATCACAGAACTGGTCCAAGATCGCGACGATGAAGCCAGAATCCGCCCACATGCCTGGACCCGGAACCCGGTTCAGCGAGCCGCTGAGAGGCTGAGCCGGCCCCTCACAGCCCAGCGCTCCAGTGACAGAGGGAGGGGGGGCCAGAGCACAGTCAGCAGCTCTATGCTCAGGGAGCCCTGAGAACTGAGCAATCAGCAGTGTATAATTGCTCAGTTCTCAGTCTTATGCTGCGTACACACGGTCGGAGTTTCCGAGGGAAAATGTCCTATCGGACCATGTTGTCGGAAAATCCAACCGTGTGTGGGCGCCATCGGACTTTTTCCGTTGGAAAAAAGTTGAGATCCTGCTCTCAAATTTTCCGACAACAAAGTCCGATCGGACTTTTTCCGATCGTGTGTAGCGAATTCCGACGGACAAAGTGCCACGCGTGCTCAGATCAAATTACTAGACCAAAGCTATTGGCTACTAGCCTCTACGTAGTTCGTCGTACGCAACGAACGTCACCACGTTCAGAATGATCGGATTTTCCGACAACTTTGTCCGACCGTGTGTATGCAACACCAGTGTCGGACAAAATCCGTCTGAAAAAATCCGACGGATTTTGTGGTCAGAATTTCCGACCGTGTGTACGGGGCATTAGAGCCGGTGCGGGACAGATGCTGCATCCACCTAGGAAGGTATGATTTTGCAAAGAGAAAAAAAAAGATAGGTACTTTTAAAGTGGTAGTAAAGTCTTTTTTTTTTTGCACTTGTACCTACAGGTAAGCCAATAATAAGGCTTACCTGTAGGTACAGAGAATATCTCCTAAACTTGCACTGTTTGGGAGATATTCACACTGCATGCAGCCAGTGAAGTCACCGGCGCATGCGCTCTGAAGGGATGGCATACCAGTGCCGTCCCTTCAGGGTTCCGTGCCGTGGCCATGACATCTTTGCGGCTCGGCCAATCAGACGGCTGGAGCACTCAAACCTGGAAAGCAAGACCGGGTTAAGGTGTAAGCCCTGTCAGCGATGACAGCTTGCTGCTGGAGGGCTTTGTTCTAAGGTAAGTATTTCATAATGTGCTAGTATACGGTCCATACTAGCACATTTTGTCATGCAGGTTTTTTTTATTTATAAAAAGGTGCGGTTTAGTACCGCTTTAATGGATTCCAAGAAAAGGATTTTACATGGAGTACAAAAATCCTATTTCTCTCCTGTCCATTGAGGGGCACAGGAATTCAGATACTGTTGGGTTATATTGTCCCCTACAGAAGGACTTGGACATTGGCAAACAAAAAAAGTCATAGGCTAGTCCAGAATGACCCCTCCTTTACCCAGCATGCCTCAGTTTTTTGCAGGTATTTTGGAAAGATGACTTTATTTAATAAAATTTTGCTGAGAAAAGTCCAATCACTGTTGCTAGCCTTTTTTTCCCTTCAATTTTTTATTTTCTATGGATCCTTCTTTCATTGACTTCACCCCAGAATTGACACAGTGCATGCTACCCTGCATTTGCAGGATCAATTTGCAACGTCCTTTTTTACTACCCCTGCTATTTAATGTGGTGTTTCGACCAAAAAAAAAAAAAGGCTTAAAATTCATAAAAAAAAAAAAATAATTGGAAAAAATTTTTTTCACTCACCTCTAAATTCCTGTTGCTAGGGGGTCCCTCATAGTCTGCCTCCTCCGTAGCCTCGGCTGGTGACATCACTTTCCCTCAGCGCAGGAAGGGCTCCCCAGTCATCTGGGACCTGTCACGTGTCCCAGATGGCGGCCAATCACGGCGCGCGGCGCCGCTCGCGCATGCGCAGTGGGTGCCCGGCTGTGAAGCCACAGCTGGGTGCCCACAGTTGGATCGGGGGGCTAGCGGATCGCTGGACCCTGGAACAGGTAAGTGTCCGAGTATTAAAAGTCAGCAGCTGCAGTATTTGTAGCTGCTGACTTTAAATTTTTTTTTTTTTTAAGGGATACACCTCCTATAAAGTATTCCTCAGTATTGACTTAGAAGCACCCTGAAGAGTCCTGAGCCCAACCTGAAAGTGTGTTGGAATTCCCTTTTCAGAGGGAATTTATTAACCACTTCAGCCCCGGACCATTTGGCTGGCCAAAGACCAGAGCACTTTTTGCGATTCGGCACTGCATCGCTTTAACTGACAATTGCGCGGTCGTGCGACGTGGCTCCAAAACAAAACTGACGTCCTTTTTTTCCTACAAATAGAGCTTTCTTTTGGTGGTATTTGATCACCTCTGCGTTTTTTTTTTTTTTTTTTGTGCTATATACAAAAAGAGCGACAATTTTGAAAAAAAAAACACATTATTTTTTACTTTTTTTTTTCTATAATAAATATCCTCAAATATATATAAAAAAAATTTCCTCAGTTTAGGCCGATATGTATTCTTCTACATATTTTTGGTAAAAGAAATCGCGATAAGCATTTGGCTTGCACAAAAGTTATAGCGTTTACAAAATAGGGGATAGTTTTATGGCTTTTTTTATTAATAATTTTATTTTTTACTAGTAATGGCGGGGATCTGCAGTTTTTTTTTATTTATTTTTTTATCGTGACTGCGACATTATTGCGGACACATCGGACACTTTTGACACATTTTTGGGACCATTCACCCTTCAAACTGCGATCAGTGCGATTACAATTGCATTGATAACTGTGTAAATGTGACTGGCAGTGAAGGGGTTACCACTAGGTGGCACTGTAGGGGTTAAGTGTGTCCTAGGGAGTGATTCTAACTGTGGGGGGAGGGGCTGTGTGACACATCACTGATCACCACTCCTGATTAAAGGGAGCTGTGATCAGTGTCACTAGGCAGAACAGGGAAATGCTTGTTAACATTAGCATTTGCCTGCTCTTCCTCTCCGTGAGACGATCGCGGGTTTCCCCGCGGACATCGAGTCCATGGGACCCGCGATCCTACTCACGGCGCTCGCGGGGGGCGCGCGCATGATGGCACGGCGGCAAATTCAAAGGGACGTACAGGTACGCCTATTTGCGCAGCCGTGCCATTCTGTCTACGTACATCAGCGTGCGGCGGTCGGGAACCGGTTAAATGTTAGGTTATACCCACCGTGTATAAGCCGGTGAACCCTATTCACAGGCAAAGCACTAGATCCCAGGAGGCTCTGTTTGCCTTCGAAATCAGTTTTCTCTGCAGGTTCTGTCCTCTGTTGACCCTAATCTGCCAAACATGGCAGAATGGGTTAAGCCCCTTTAAAAAAGAAAATCCTCTCTCCACTGAACGTAAACCCCTTCCTAAGGCCCCTTTCACACTGGGGCGTTTTTCAGGCGGTACAGCGCTAAAAATAGCGCCTGAAAAAATCCGGCCCCATTCACTCCAGTGTGAAAGCCGGCGGGCTTTCACACTGGAGCGGTGCGCTAGCAGAACGGCAAAAAAGTCCTGCTAGCAGCATCTTTGGAGCGGTATAGGAGCCGTGTATTCACCGCTCCTTCACCGCTCCTATACCGCTCCTACCCATTGATTTCAATGGGACACCGCTACGTCGGCGCTTTGCGAGGGATTTTAACCCTTTTTCGGCCGCTAGCGGGGGTTAAAACTGCACCGCTAGCGGCCGAATACCGCGGCTAAAGCAGCGCTAAATATAGCGCTGCTTTACTGTCGCCTCGGCTCCCACCCCAGTGTGAAAGGGGCCTAACAGAGGGTGTGGAATAGATGTCGGGAGCCTAGTGCTTCAGTTGTGCTGGCTTGTAGGCAGCATCTAAACTTTTACCCGGTATGGGTTTAGCGTTCATACAGATGTGCAGAGCACTCTGACTGAGAGCCTGGGATGCATATGCTGCATCAAAGGAGTACCTGACTTGCTTGGTCTTTGAGTGAGTGATGCCGTCTCATCAGTCTTGCTCATGACCCCATCATCAAGTATTCTGCGGGAAGCCAGAGCATAACCTACCTCAGCTTTTTAAGACATTCAAAGAAAGGTTGGTGGGGTCCCAGACTTCTTTTCTTCTGCTTTTGCAGGGAGTTCGAGGCCTTGTCAACCCATATCAGTCCATAAGGAGGATGTGGGGGGGGGGGGGGGGAGGTTTGAAAGAAACTGACCGAATCCTCAACATGAGGGTGTGTCTCCACTTTTCTAAGGGAGGGGGTGGTTGCTAGTTCTTGTAGGTCCCTGGATTGTCTGTTTTTTAGGGTAGACAATTGAGTGCCCCTTTAGGCTTTGACTGATCCTTCTGCCTCTGGTACTTTTTTTAGCTACTCGCCCTCTTTGTCAGAAATTAACAAACCTTCTCCCACTCTTTTGGGGCCTCCTCTACCTGTAATGTTGTACCTCTAGTCCTGGTGTCTGTTTGACCCTTGGAGTTTTGTCCTTGCCTAGCCACCTCCCTCTTTCCTTGGGAAATCATCACCTCTCCGGACATGTAAAGTCATCAGTGGTACCTGATACCCTGCGGAGTCTTTCCTCTCCGGGACCACCTGATCTGCCCGGTCTACCAGAGCCAGCTTCAGTTTTCCTCTGCCCTTACAGGATTATGCACCCTCCGGTTCCCCTCTGCACTCCTGGTACCTTCCAGACTAAGGTTCCTTAGTGTGGAAGGTACCAGGTAACTTAGATGTTTGCTTAAGATCTTTTTCTTGGCATTCTCCTAATGTGCTACTCGGATGACCTTCCAGGAAGAGAACAGTCTAAGTGGGCTTGGACGGACAATCCCCTGAAGGTCTACATACCTGCAAGATCTGAGTGGGTTTTGCTTCATCAGCTTTGGGCTTTGAAAGTTGTGGTTGACCAGCTTGACACTGCAGGGGGGGGGGGGGGGGGTCCATAGAAGGGTTACTACCCTCAGTTCCCTTATCTTCTGTGAAGGAGTTACCTTGCTCTCCTCTCTTCCAGGCGCATTGGGTTTTACGGAGCACCTCTCTGTCCTCTTCACCCACCCCATTACTTTGTGGTTGTAGGTTTAGTTCCTGAGCATTCTAGTGTCTGACCATAAGTATCAGATAGTCTCATGCTGATGAAGGCTTAGAAGGTCTTTCCCTAGACTTGTGGGTGGCCAGAGAACCAGATATTGGAGGCCTAGACTTGCTTACTCCAGAAGTAAACCAATGAAAGGGAGGAGACCTTACTAATAAGCCTGAGCAATATCCAGTCCGGTGGAGTCTGGCAGTCCAAAAGCCATGCCGCGAACAGGCCACGCGATTGTCTCTCCGGAAATCGAAGCGACAGCTCTAGCAGCAATGTAATGATGAGTCTTGTTTGAAGAAAGAAAAAAATGCTAGCAATGCCATGGGCGTCCGCAGAACTTTTTTCAGGGGGGGCATTATTTTAAGGTCACCCATGCTCCGCCCCATTTCAACAATGTCATTATCACGGTCAGAGACTGTAGACATAATACAGGAGATGGTCAGAGACTGCAGACATAGTACACCCAGATACATTACACCCCCATAGACACAGATATTTTACACCCCCATACACACAGATACCCTGGGACATACAGCGCAGTGCCCCCGATTGATATGCGCACTTGTCTAGAAGTAGCGCCGGCCCTGCCAGGGGGGGGCACTTAACCCCCCTTGCCCCTACCTGCGGACACCCATGGCCATTGGTTAGTCTTTTAACATGAGAGCTGAACCAAAGATGTCCATCCTCCTAGAACACTAGCAAAAAACTCATCTGGTAGTGGATAGGATTATCTCGGCCTGGTCTATAATTTTTTTTGCCAGTGTCCAATTCTCCTGTAGGCGGCTTTATAACCTGATGGTGAAAGACTTTGTGTCCTCAATGGATGAGAAAGAAAATACAATTACAAGGAAAACAACGGTTTGTCAAAATGATTGAACAATTACTCTACCTTTAAAGTGGACCTGTTAGTAACTTTTTACCGGTTAATGTGAATAAATTCTAACATCGTCACATGCAGAAACAAAAACTGAACTTTTGTTACCACAAAGCAGCAGCCCCTGGGCTTCAATCGAGTGACTTGAGCGTATCTATAGTCAAAATATAAAATCATATATTCATTTGCACATTGTATTTCAATTTCGATCTAGCCTACTGCTACTAATCTTGAAGTTTTTGTAAACTTTGTGAAGACCCCCACACACACATTTACTTTCTTGAATTCTGAGATATATTCTTTATTTGCTGTGAGTAGGCCCTGCTGTGTCACACATTTCACAGAGCCTGCCATCTGACCTACAGAGGTGCTGAGAGGAGGAGTCAGTACAGGAATTACTGCTTGCAGGAAGCAAGGTACCATGGGATATGTAGTCCTTAGAAATCGAAAGGAAGCCGAGACAAAGCATGCAGGGAGTCCAACAAGTTGCGAAAAGGCATTGCGAGTAGACTGGTAGCAAAATAATTGTATTGATATTACAATGATGATGTTATAAAATGAAAGTGTATGCTGTGACTATAGCTATAGTCCTTTAAACCAAGGCCTGAGAAGAAAATCCTGGTACTATATTGGCTGCAGGCAGAAGGAAGCATATCCTGTCTTCTCTCCCCCAGTGATCACTCACTGGAGCTGTACATTATAACTCCAGAGCAAGCATGCTGATATCTGTAAGTCAGCCAACAACATACAAGCAACAGGATTTGCCTGATGGTGCCATCCATCGCTCAGCTTCTCAAGACAGGGAATAGATGTTGACACTGGATGATGCCTGCACATGCAGCCTCTTTGGGAGAGGGGAGGAAATAGCATTCTAAAGCCTCATACACACAATCGGACTTTGTACAAAGGGCGTCGGCTGTGAATTTGTATTGCATACATACGGCAGGACTTTTTCAGCCAACTTTCACCAAATCACGTGGTTTTTCTGCTCTTTACCGACACCCTTTGGTCAACTTCTGTATTGCGGTCTGATCTTTTGCATTGGTTCTGAGCATGCGTGTTAGTACAAAAGTCTGATGGTTTTCTGTACACACGATAGGACTTTGCTCCATCGGACATTTGTTGCCGGAAAGTTTGTCCATTCGCACAGCCAACAAAAGTCTGATGAAAACCGAAAAAGTTTGTCCGATGGAGCGTACACGCGGTCGGATGTTGCCTTAAAGAGGAAGTAAACCCGTTTAAAAAAAAAAAATAGGAACCTGCAAGGCAAAGGCATAATGAGCTAGTATGCATAGCATACTAGCTCATTATGAATGACTTACCTGAGAACGAAGCCCCCGTAGCGGTCTACATCCACGATCTTCGGCATCGCCATCAAACCCGGAGTGACTTCCGGGTCTCGCCTCTCCAGCGTTGTGATTCACTGGAGTGGCGATGACGTCACTCCCGCGCATGCGCACGAGAGCGGCATATCGCCGTGATCTCAGCATGTGCAGTGCGCCTGCGCGCCGATTGTCTACGGCGCATGCGCCGTAGATAGTGGTGCATTTTCTTTTCTAAATATCTCCTAAACCATGTAGGTTTAGGAGATAATTATTGGACCTACAGGTAAGCCTTAATCTAGGCTTACCTGTAGGTCAAAGTGGTCCCAGAGGGTTTACTTCCACTTTAAAACAGCTAATTTGCATGTTTGTTTGGGCCTTTAAACCCCATACACACTATTAGATTTTCTGCAGATTTTCGTCTTCAGATTTACCAAAACCATGTAGTGCAAGGGCCTGCCCGATTGCAAACAAATTGAAACTCTTAACATTTGACCTCATATTATATGGTTTTGGTAAATCTGAATACAAAAATCTGCAGAACATCTAATAGTCTGTATGGTGTTTCAATTTGTATGCAATCAGGCAGGCCCTTGCACTACATGGTTGTGTAAATCTGAAAACAAAAATCTGCTGAAAATCGAATAGTGTGTATGGGGCCTTAAGCCTCGTACACACGATCGGATTTTCCGCAGACAAAATGTCAGATTTTTGTCCGAAGGGCGTATACCGTTAACTTTTATTGCATACAAACGGTACACAATTGTTGGGCAACAAACACAAAAGTAGTGACGTACTATGTGGAATTTCAGCTCTTGAGCGCCACCCTTTGGGCACCTTCTGCGAATGTCATGTTTGGTGAGCATTGATTCCAAGCATGCGTGTCTGATGGACTTGTGTACACCCGCTCGGAAAATCTGACAACAGACCGTTGTCTGCGGAAAATTTATGAGCCTGCCATCCAAGATTTGTCCGCGGAAAAGCCGACAATTGTCTGATGGAGCGTACAAATGGTCGGATTTTAGGCCAACAGTCTGTCAACACACAATTCCCGTCGGAAAATCCGATCGTGTGTATGAGGCTTAAGTGTTGTGATCTCTGTGAGAGGTGATTATTATCTGCGAGGGTAGACTTGTCACGATTATCTACCATTAAATATACTAACTATATCATTTGAAAGCTAGATTATCTTTAAGTATATTCTGGTGCCCTATTTTATAAATGTTTAGTGTTACCTGGCCAGTATAGGACCAGCGCCGAGTTTACATCCTCCCTCGTTCTCTGGGCGTTACCACCCATAACCCTCAGCTCAGACAGCTGTATGTCCTCTGTGGAACAATTGACCTGTCTAGATTACTTTATATACTCTGTGTAAATTCTGATTATGGTAGGTGGTCACAGGTTACATAGCAGATATACAGTGCCTTGCAAAAGTATTCACCCCCCTTTGGCATTTTTCGTGTTTTGTTTCCTCACAACCTGGATTTAAAATGGATTGTTAGAAGATTTGCATCATTTAAATTTATAGAACATGCCCACAACTTTGAAGATTTTTTTTTTTTTTTATTGTGAAGCAAACAACAAATAGATCAAAATAGCAAAAAAAGTAAATGTGCATAACTATTCACCCCCCTAAAGTCAATACTTTGTAGAGCCACCTTTTGCGGCTATCACAGCTCCAAGTCTCTTTGGATAAGTCTCTGAGCTTACCACATCTTACCACTTGGATTTTTGCCCATTCCTCCTTGCAAAACTGCTCAAACTCCTTCAAGTTGGATGGTTTGCGCTTGTGAACAGCAATCTTTAAGTCTGACCACAGATTTTCTATTGGGTTGAGGTCTGGGCTTTGACTAGGTCATTCAAACACAGTTTCATGTTTCCCCTTAAACCACTCAAGTGTTGTTTTAGCAGTGTGTTTGGGGTCATTGTCCTGCTGGAAGGTGAACCTCCGTCCTAGCCTCAAATCGCATACAGAGTGGTACAGGTTTTGCTCAAGAATATCCCTGTATTTAGCACCATCCATCTTTCCCTCAACTCTGACCAGTTTCCCAGTCATGACTGCTGAAAAACATCCCCACAGCATGATGCTGCCACCGCCATGTTTCACAGTGGGGATGGTGTTCTTTGGGTGATGTGATCTGTTGGGTTTGCGCCAGACATAGCATTTTCTTTGATGGCCAAAAAGTTCAATTTTAGTCTCATCAGACCAGAGCACCTTCCTCCATACATTTTGGGTCTCCCACATGCCTTTTGGCAAACTCAAAACGTGCCATTTTGTTTTTTTGCTGAAAGTAATGTCTTTCTTCTGGCCACTCCGCCATAAAGCCCAACTCTATGGAGCGTACGGCTTATTGTCCTCCTATGTACAGATACTCCAGTCTCTGCTGTGGAACTCTGCAGCTCCTCCAGGGTTACCTTAGGTCTCTGTGCTGCCTCTCTGATTAATGCCCTCCTTGCCCGGTCCGTGAGTTTTGGTGTGCGGCCGTCTCTTGGCAGGTTTGCTGTTGTGCCATGTTCTTTCCATTTGGTTATGATAGATTTGATGGGGCTCAAAGATTTGGATATTTTTTTTTTTATAACCTAACCCTGACTTGTACTTCTCAACAACATTGTCCCTTACTTGTTTAGAGAGTTCCTTGGTCTTCATGGCAGTGTTTGGTTAGTGGTGCCTCTTGCTTAAGTGTTGCAGCCTCTGGGGCCTTTCAAAAAAGGTGTGTCTATGTAATGACAGATCATGTGACACTTAGATTGCACACAGGTGGACATCATTTCACTAATTATGTGACTTCTGAAGGTAATTGGTTGCACCAGAGCTTTTTTATGGGCTTCATAACAAAGGGGGTGAATTTATAAGCACGTGCCAATTATCAGTTTTTAATTTCTGAAAAATAGTTTTATGTATATATTTTTCTAATTTTACTTCACCAACTTAGACTATTGTGTTCTGATCCATCACATATAATTCAGATTTAAAAAAAACATTGAACTAAAGGCTGTAATGTAACAAAATAGGTGAATACTTATGCAAGGCACCGTAGAGCAATTTTGGGTAGGGTGTCACATATTACACCATGGAAGTACATAAGTCTGGGGGAGGGATACAGCAATGAGGGGGGGGGGGGGGGGGGGGGGGGGCAATTCTGTCATGGATCTTCATCATCTAGGTCCTCACTTTCGTCTGTCATTTCCTCATCTTTGATTCCCTTCTGCTGAACAAACTCTTCAGTCAGTCCCGCCTGTCGGAGCGTGTGAGTGAATTTACGCTCTGCTTCTTTAACCGCAGATCCCTGGAGACAGAAAGCATACTGGCAGGTCATACTGATAGGGGATATACAGTGGTGTGAAAAAGTGTTTGCCCCCTTCCTCATTTCCTGTTCCTTTGCATGTTTGTCACACTTAAGTGTTTCGGAACATCACACCAATTTAAACAATAGTCAAGGACAACACAAGTAAACACAAAATGCAATTTGTAAATGAAGGTGTTTATTATTAAAGGTGAAAATCCAAACCATCATGGCCCTGTGTGAAAAAGTGATTGCCCCCCTTGTTAAAACATACTATAACTGTGGTTGTCCACACCTGAGTTCAATTTCTCTAGCCACACCCAGGCCTGATTATTGCCACACCTGTTCACAATCAAGGCATCACTTAAATAGGAGCTGCTTGACACAGTAAGGTCCACCAGAAGATCCTTAAAAGCTACACATCATGCCGAGACCCAAAGAAATTCAGGAACAATTGAGAAAGAAAGTAATTGAGATCTATCAGTCTGGAAAGGGTTATAAAGCCATTTCCAAAGCTTTGGGAATCCAGCGAACCACAGTGAGAGCCATTATCCACAAATGGCGAAGACATGGAACAGTGGTGCACCTTCCCAGGAGTGGCCGGCCGCCCAAAATTACCCCAAGAGCGCAGCGACGACTATCCAAGAGGTCACAAAAGACCCCACAACAACGTCCAAGGAACTGCAGGCCTCACTTGCCTCAGTTAAGGTCAGCGTTCATGCCTCCACCATCAGGAAAAGACTGGGCAAAAATGGCCTACATGGCAGAGTTCCAAGGAGAAAACCACTGCTGAGCAAAAAGAACATCAAAGCTCATCTCAATTTCTCCACAACACATCTTGATGATCCCCAAGACTTTTGGGACAACATTCTGTGGACCGATGAGACAAAAGTGGAACTCTTTGGAAGGTGTGTGTCCAAGTATATCTGGCGTAGAAGGAACACTGCATTTCAGAAAAAGAACATTATACCAACAGTAAAATATGGTGGTGGTAGTGTGATGGTCTGGGGCTGTTTTGCTGCTTCAGGACCTGGAAGACTTGCCGTGATGAAAGGAACTATGAATTCTGCTGTCTACCAAGAGATCCTGAAGGAGAATGTCCGACCATCTGTTCGTGTACTCAAGCTGAAACGAACTTGGGTTCTGCAGCAGGACAATGATCCTAAACACACCAGCAAGTCCACCACCGAATGGCTGAAGAAAAACAAAATGAAGACTTTGGAGTGGCCTAGCCAAAGTCCTGACCTGAATCCTATTGAGATGTTGTGGTATGACCTTAAAAAGGCCGTTCATGCTCGAAAACCCTCTAATGTAACTGAATTAGGACAATTCTGCAAAGATGAGTGGGCCAAAATTCCTCCAGGACGCTGTAAAAGCCTCATTGCACGTTATCGCAAACGCTTGGTTGCAGTTGTTGCTGCTAAGGGTGGCCCCAACCAGTTATTAGGTTTAGGGGGCAATCACTTTTTCACACAGGACCATGATGGTTTGGATTTTTTTTTTTTTCACCTTTAATAATAAACACCTTAATTTACAAATTGCATTTTGTGTTTACTTGTGTGTGTCCTTGACTATTGTTTAAATTGGTTTGATGTTCCGAAACACTTAAGTGTGACAAACATGCAAAGGAACAGGAAATGAGGAAGGGGGCAAACACTTTTTCACACCACTGTATAAAGGATGAAAGTGATTGTCCCACATCACATTGTCCTGGACTAAACCTCTCCCATTTACCTTAGAGACTTGTTCAAACAGGTACGCTCTCCTTCTCACCCGGCTCTTCATCTCCTCCAGCTCCTTCTCATATTCCTGACTTCTCTTCCGATCGGATGCTCTACAGAGACAGCAAAGACATCTCTACTATAATCAATACTCTGGACTGATCATTACAAGGTAAAGTTGGTCGTTTTTGGGCTCAGTATAACAAGGTTTAGTTGGTGTTGGTCAAGTATGGACTCATCATTAAGGCTGGGTTCACACTATCTTCCCATGTGGCTCACAGCAGGGGTCCGGTGTGTCCCCGTTCACTGTTTCAGGTCTGATTTTAGACAGAATTTTTGGCTGAATTCGGACCTGAAACGGACCAAAAGATGAACCGGGCTCCTGTGTAAATTCGCACCAGAACCGCAGCAGAGATATGTGAATGGGCTCCATAGAGAAATCTGCTGTGTGCGGGGAATCCACGTGCATTTCGCAATAGTGTGCACCCAGCCTAAAAGTTGGAGTTTGTAGTGTTCAGGTATGGACGCATCACTACAAGGAAGGGTTGATGGTATTCAGGTCTTGACTCCTCATTACAAGTTGGAGCTGGTAGTGTTCAGTCATGGACTTATTACAAGTTGGAGCTGGTAGTGTTCAGTCATGGACTTATCATTATAAGGTGGGATTAGCTGTGTTCAGGTATGGACTCATTACAAAGTGGAGTTGGTAGTGTTCAGTCAAGGACTTGTCATAACAAGTTGGAGCTGGTAGTGTTCAGTCATGGACTCATCATTACAAGGTGGGGTTAGCTGTGTTCAGTTATGGACTCATCATAACAAGTTGGAGCTGGTAGTGTTCAGTCATGGACTCATCATTACAAGGTGGGGTTAGCTGTGTTCAGTTATGGACTCATCATAACAAGTTGGAGCTGGTAGTGTTCAGTCATGGACTTATTACAAGATGGGGTTAGTTGTGTTCAGGTATGGACTCATTACACAGTGGAGTTGGTAGTGACCCAGTATGAAATCACTACAAGGAAGGGTTGATGGTATTCAGGTTTGGACTTATCATTACAAGGTAAGGTGGGGTTGGTGGTGTTCAGTCATGGACTTATCATTATAAGGTGGGATTAGTTGTGTTCAGGTATGGACTCATTACACAGTGGGGTTGGTAGTGACCCGGTATGAAATCACTACAAGGAAGGGTTGATGGTATTCTGGTTTGGACTCATCATTACAAGGTAAGGTGGGGTTGGTGGTGTTCAGCTCAGACTCATTACAAGATAGAGTTGGTCATTTTTAGTTATGGAATCACCTTTATTATTTTAAATTACTCTGTGGGGTGGATTTACTAAAACTGAAGAGTGCAAAATCTGGTGCAGCTCTGCATATAAACCAATCGGCTTCCATTTTTTTGTTTGTCAAAGCTTAAAGTGATTGTAAAGACTGTTCTTCTTCTATTCCAATAACAAACATGTCATACTTTACCTCCTCTGTTGCAGTGGTTTTGCACAGAGCAGCCCAGAGCCTCCCCTTCTCTGGTCCCTGACTGGAGGTCCTGGCCCCTCCCTCCTGCCAAGTGCCCCCACAGCAAGACGCTTGCTATGGGGGCACCCGAGCCAAGCTGCAGCTCCGTGTATCCATTCAGACACCTCTATCTCCTGATTGGCTAACTGAGTTTGATTGACAGCAGCGGGAGCCAATGGCACCGCCGCTGTGTGTCAGCCAATCAGGAGGGAGAGTATGGGATGGCCGAGGCATTCGTGGACATCGCTGGATAGAGAGGGGGCTCAGGTAAGTATGGGGGGGGCTGCTGCACACGCTGCAGAAGGCTCTTTTTATCTTAATGCATTAACATAAAGAACCTTCTGCGTTTACAACCACTTTAATTGAAAAAGTTGAAGTTAGAAGCTGATTGGCTCCCATGCACAGTTTGCACTCTCCAGTTTTAGTAAATTAACCTCTCAGTGTGTCATGTTCTCTTTCCTCCAGTCAGGCCTTAGGCCTGATTCACACTTGTGCGGGTTGCAGTTTGCATATTGCAAGTGCATTTTGCGTTTTTGCAATACACATCTTTAAACCATTGAAGTCTATGGAACCAAAAACCTTTCCATAAAATGCACAGATGTGAACTACATCCATAGGAAACCATGTTATATGGACTGTAGTGTTTCTGCAACACTGTAAATGCACTAAAAAAAATGCATAGGTGTGAACCAGGCCTTAACCGCACCCCAACTGTTACTCTCATTCTGCTAGGCAATTTAACCATTTGCTGGCAGTCAGCCTATCTACAGGGGGTCCCCGAGTTACGAACTCGTTAGGGACTGCCCGCCTGTTCTTAAGTCAGAATTGTTCATAAGTCAGCCGCGCATGTGCAGACCGACAATTACGGACATTCCGATGTTCCGTCTAATGCCGTTCTGCGCATGCGCTGCAAATTACGGACATTTCCGAAGTTTGCCGGCATTTTCCGAGGCTCCGTATGGCCGCGCATGCGCAGAACGGCAGAAAATGGCGGAGGGTCCCCGCAGCGCCCAGTTCGTAAGTAGGGGATGTTCGTAGGTCGGGCGTTCGTAAGTCGGGGACCCCCTGTACTGCACAATGGCATGAAATGAGCTGAATGCTATACAAATTGGAACTTACTGGTTCTCTCTCAGCTTCTGTATGTTGGTGTCGGCCAATGGTTTATGTGGATCCATAGCTTTGGCGCGGTGGGAGATGGAGCGCTGCATGCCCAGAGATCTTTGTCTGTGTTTCTGCAGCCACTTTTCCTGCTCTGCACCCCTGTGCTCTCTGTCTTGTAGTGAAGACCTGCAATAGATTTCTAGATATATAAGCACAATATTCATCAGAGGATCAGATCCTGCCTCTTATAATAACAGTCAGTGGCAATTCCCATTTCTACAGCTCTGACAGAGATTTTTGGGGGGTGCAAACAAACTGAAAAAAAAACCCCCCATCAATTGCAGCCACTGTGCCATCAAACACAGCTACTGTGCCCATCAATTGCAGCCACTGTGTTAGACCGTGGCGGTGCGTCCATAAAGGGCTCAGGATCGCCACCCCCTCTCTCCTGGCACCGCTCTAATACCATAGATAGATAGATTCATGCATGAATCTATCTATGGTCGCCGCTGACACCCCCTATTCAGGTGTCTGGCCCCTTTTCGGGCTCCGGCACCTGAATTACAGCAGCGGGGGTGTTTTTTGGAAGCACCTGATTAGGGCTACAGGCTCTAATAGGCGCCCAATAAGGTGAACAGCGGGCGCGATCATGTGCGTTCGCTGTTCACTCAGCTGTGTGTTAGCAAAGCGAAGGAATTCGCTTTGCTAACACTGAACCGCGTCTCAGCCAATCAGGTGCTCGGGTCTGTGGACGCCTGATAGAAAGGATGGAACAAGACATCAAGGAGTGTGCAGGACACCGCCGCTGACCCGCTGCGAAAAAAGGTAAGTGCACACTGGAAGCATTTGATGGGGCAGAGTAGCGGCTATTGATGGGCACACTGGCAGCATTTGATGGGGCACAGTAGCAGCAATTGATGGGGCACACTGGCAGCAATTGATGGGCACAGTGGCAGCGTTTGGGCACAGTGGCAGCGTTTTGGGCACAGTGGCTGCAGTTTGGGGGCACAGTGGCAGCATTTGATGGGCACGGTGGCTGCGTTTGGGCGCGGTAGCTGCGCTGGATGGGCACAGTGGCTGCGCTGGATGGGCACAGTGGCTGCGCTGGATGGGCACAGTGGCTGCGCATGATGGGCACAGTGGCTGCGCATGATGGGCACAGTGACTGCGCTTGATGGGCACAGTGACTGCAATTGATGTTTTTTTTTTTTTTTTTTAGTTTGTTTGTTCCCCCCAAAAAAATTTGGAGCACCAGCCGCAACTGCAGTTAGATGGTTTGGGGTAACAGCTGGAGCAGAATGAGGAAATTACTTTGCCACTTCCACCCTGGGATACCTGATAGAGGCTTCCCTCCTCTTGGTGCTGTCTGTTATGTACACTTGATGGGGCACACTGGCAGGAACTGATGAGCACAGTGGCTGCGTTTAATGGCACAGTGGCAGCGTTTGATGGGCACAGTGGCTGTGTTGGCACAGTGGCATTTGATGGGCACAGTGGCTGCGTTTGGGCACAGTGGCAGTGTTTGATGGGCACAGTAGCTGCGTTTGATGGCACAGTGGCCGGAATTGATGGGCACAGTAGCTGCGTTTGATGGCACAGTGGCTGCGTTTGGGCACAGTGGCAGCATTTGATGGGCACGGTGGCTGCGTTTGGGCGCGGTAGCTGCGTTTGATGGGCACAGTGGCTGCGCATGATGGGCACAGTGGCTGCGCATGATGGCACAGTGGCAGTGTTTGGGCACAGTGGCTGCGTTTGGGCACAGTGGCAGCATTTGATGGGCACGGTGGCTGCGTTTGGGCGCGGTAGCTGCGTTTGATGGGCACAGTGGCTGCGCATGATGGGCACAGTGGCTGCGCTTGATGGCACAGTGGCTGCAATTGATGTTTTTTTTCAGTTTGTTTGCGCCCCCCAAAAAATTTTGAGCACCAGCCGCCACTGCAGTTAGATGGTGTGGGGTTACAGCTGGAGCAGAATGAGGAAATGACTTTGCCACTCCCACCCTGGGATACCTGATAGAGGCTTCCCTCCTCTTGGTGCTGTCTGTTATGTACACTGGCAGGGTGTTGGGTGACAAACTGGACAGATGACGGGAGGGTGTGACAGGGTGTCGGTCTTCGTCCTGCAGATACAGAGAGAAAAGGTAACATTCCATGTGATTTAGAAGCACCCCAACTTACTGTTATACAAAATACATTTTATAAAATGTGTGTAATGGTGTCCAGCTCTGCACCCAAGACAAACGTTCCCACTCTGCCTTGAAAGCCTGGGGCAGGTGGCAAACTGAGCCGTCTGTGTTAGAAAGTGGTTAGCACTTCCGGCTAGCAGCACTGGGGTTGTTGGTTTGAATCCCAACCACAGCACTGCCTGCCTGGAATTGGCATGTTCTTCCTGCGCCTGCGTGGGTTTCCTCGGGGTACTTCTACTTCCTCCCGCACTCCAAAGACATGCTGGTAGGTTAATTGGCTCCCGTCTAAATTAGCCCCAGTATATATACACTATATTGTCAAAAATATTGGGACACCTGCCTTTACACACACATGATCTTTAATGGCGTCTTAGTCCGTAGGGTTCAATATTGAGTTGGCCCACCCTTTGCAGCTATAACAGCTTCAACTCTTCTGGGAAGACCGTCCACAAGGTTTAGGAGTGTGTCTATGGGAATGTTTGACCATTCTTCCAGAAGCTCATTTGTGAGGTCAGGCACTGATGTTGGTCGAGAAGGCCTGGCTCGCAGTCTCCACTTTAATTCATCCCAAAGGTGTTCTATCGGGTTGCGGTCAGGACTCTGTGCAGGCCAGTGAAGTTCCTCCACCACAAACTCGCTCATCCATGTCTTTATGGACCTTGCTTTGTGCACTGGTCCAAATCATTTGGTGGAGGGGGGATTATGGTGTGGGGGTTGTTTTTCAGGGGTTGGGCTTGGCCCCTTAGTTCCAGTGAAGGGAACTCTTAAGGTGTCAGCATACCAAGAGATTTTGGCCAATTTCATGCTCCCAACTTTGTGGGAACAGTTTGGGGATGGCCCCTTCCTGTTCCAACATGACTGCGCATCAGTGCACAAAGCAAGTTCCATAAAGACATGGATGAGCGAGTTTGAGGTGGAGGAAATGGACTGGCCTTCACCTCAACTCAATAGAACACCTTTGGGATGAATTAGAGCGGAGACTGCGAGCCAGGCCTTCTCATCCAACCTCAGTGCTTGACCTCACAAATGCACTTCTGGAAGAATGGTCAAACATTCCCATAGACACACTCCTAAACCTTGTGGACGGCCTTCCCAGAAGAGTTTAAGCTGTTTATAGCTGCAAAGGGTGGGCCAACTCAATATTGAACCCTACGGACTAAGACTGGGATGTCATTAAAGTTCATGTGCTCGTAAAGGCAGGTGTCACAATACTTTTTGGTAATACAGCGTATGTATGAATGTGAGTTAAGGACCTTAGATTGTAAGGTTCTTGAGGGCAAGGACTGATGTAATCGTACAATATATACAGTATCTCACAAAAGTAAGTACACCCCTAAGTAAAAATGTCCAACGTGTCAATATTTTGTGTGGCCACCTTTATTTTCCAGCACTGCCTTAACCCTCTTGGACATGGAGGTCACCAAAGCTTCACAGGTTACCACTGGAGTCCTCTTCCCCTCCTCCATGATGACCTCACAGAGCTGGTGGATGTTGGAGACCTTGCGCTCCTCCACCTTCCATTTGAGGATGTCCCACAGATGCTCAATAAGGTTTAGGTCTGGAGACATGCTTGGCCAGTCCGTCACCTTTACCCTCAGCTTCTTGAGCAAGGCAGTGGTCGTCTTGGAGGTGTGTGTGCGCAGAGCCCCGCACAGCCGCGCTGATTACAAAAAGTGACAGCTAGTACAGGGAAACTTCTCCCCAGTACTGCTGTCACAGGGAGTGCGGGGATCGAGCAGTGGCTGCAGCATTGGGAACATGTTACGTGTTCCACCCTAAAATCAGGTGCAACATATAACATGTTCCCAAAGGTGAAATTATCTTTTAAGGAACCAGCTCTGGTCACTTTACGCCCGGACTCTAGGGTGTAAAAGGACAAGCTGTGGTCACCTTGGATCCAGAGCAGGCTGTACAGGGGCTGACTGTGGTCCCCGGACAATCCGGAAATGAGGCTGTAGAGGCCCTGGATGCGGCGGTCTCACCTGTTCCCTCTCGGAGTGGCTCGGTTTCTTCCTGTGTCGCTGACGGGATGTGCGTAAATTGAAGGGTTTTGTCTGTGTAGGTTCTCTGACTTGTTGCCTAGAGAGAGAGAGTTTCTGGAAGTTTCTGTAAAGCGTGTGGAAGTCTGGGACGGCCGGGTTTGTGCGCGGCTGGAAACTGAGACTCTGTTGCAGAAAAGCGAGGTGCTGCTCTTTGCATTTCAGGGATGTTCTGGAATCGGGGTCTCGGATGTGACGACTTAGCGTTACTGGAGCAGTGGAACTCTGCAGCAAATCCTTTGCTCTTAACTGACTATTAATCTTTCTTAGAAGTTCTGCTTCTGCGGTAGAAACCAGATATATTTACATTCAGAGGTTCGCAATGTCATTATTATTACTATAACACTATAGTTACATACAGGGGCGGACTGACCATTCGGCCACTCGGGCACTTTCCGAGGGCCCCGGGCCACTAGGGGGCCCTATTGGGGTTGCCAGCCTCAGTAAAACCAGGGACAGTATGTAAAAATCTGTGGTTTTTTTTTTTACATCTGTTTCTGAAATGTCCCTTACCGACATCCTTTTGGTCTAAAAATCCAGAGATTATAGCTGCCCCACCTCTCCAGTACCTTCTCAGCCAATAGAAACATGTCTGTGTATACTGTGTGTACATGTATGTGTATACTGTGTGATTGTATACTGTGTGGCCCTATAATCTCTGATTGTCTGGGGGCCCCATAATCTCCTATTGCCCGGGGGCCCCATGAGTTGTCAGTCCGTCCCTGGTTACATAGTAGGTGAGGTTGAAAAAAGACACAAGTCCATCAAGTCCAACCTACGTGTGTGATTATGGGGGTTATTTACTAAAGGAAAATCCACGTGCACTTGGAAGTAAAGTCGCTGTAGATCCGAGGGGGACATGCAAGGAAAATAAAAAACTGCATTTTAGCTTGCACATGATTGGATGATACAATCAGCAGAGCTTCCCCTCATTTCAGATCTACCCCTTAGATTTAGAGCGACTGCACTTCCAAGTGCACTTTCAGTGCAAAGTGGATTTGCCTTTCGTAAATAACCCCCCAATATGTCAGTATTACATTGTATATCCCTGTATGTTGTGGTTGTTCAACACTATGAGGTTGATTTACTAAAGGCAAATACACTTTGCACTGAAAGTGCACTTGGAAGTGCAGTCGCTCTAAGTCTAAGGGGTAGATCTGAAATGAGGGGAAGCTCTGCTGATTTTATCATCCAATCGTGTACAGCGGAACCTCGGATTGCGAGCATAATCCGTTCCAGGAGAATGCTCGTAATCCAAAATACTCGCATATCAAAACGAGTTTCCCCATTGAAGTCAATGGAAACGAAGATAATCAGTTCTGCATTGACTTCAATGGCATGCAATACCGCATGCGGCCAGAGGCGGGGAGGGGGCGCCGGAGAGCCTCGGAAATGGCCGAAAAGGCCTGAGGACACCTACACCAGATCTAATACAATAGCCTCTATAGAACACAATACCCCAGGGTATAATACCCTGTCCCTCTACTTCCAGATCTAATACAATAGTCTCTATAGAGCCCAATACCCCAGGGTATAATACCCTGTCCCTCTACTTCCAGATCTAATACAATATCCTCTATAGAGCCCAATACCCCAGGGTATAATACCCTGTCCCTCTACTTCCAGCTCTAACACAATAGCCTCTATAGAACACAATACCCCAGAGTATCAGGTTCCCTGCCCCTCTACTCCCAGATCTAATACAATATCCTCTATAGAGCCCAATACCCCAGGGTATAATACCCTGTCCCTCTACTTCCAGATCTAACACAATAGCCTCTATAGAACACAATACCCCAGAGTATCAGGTTCCCTGCCCCTCTACTCCCAGATCTAATACAATAGCCTCTATAGAGCCCAATACCCCAGGGTATCAGAACCTGCCCCTCTACTCCCAGATCCAATACAATAGTCTCCATAGAGCCCAATACCCCGGGGTATCATAACCTGTCCCTCTACTTCCAGATCTAATACAATAGTCTCTATAGAGCCCAATACCCCAGGGTATCATAACCTGCCCCTCTACTCCCAGATCTAATACAATAGCCTCCATAGAACCCAATACCCTGTCCCTCTACTCCCCAGATCTAATAAAATAGCTTCTATAGAACCCAATACCCCAGGGTACAATACCCTGTCCCTCTACTCCCAGATCTAATACAATAGCCTCTATAGAGCCCAATACCCCAGGGTATAATACCTCACCCCTCTACACCACCAATCCATTAGCCTCTATTAAGGACAAAACCTCTGGGTATATTACCCCAGAGTAGCCTCTACAAAGACCAATATCCTTGGGTTTAATACTCTGCCCCCACTACTCTATGGATGGATCCTCTATGTTAGCACACTACATTCATAGGTAACCACTACAGCAGACTGGATAGTGCAGAAGGAAGATTACCTCTAAGCCGATCACTGACTGTTGGGTCCAGCACAGATTTGGGAATGGGTTTGATGACACTCTTGTTTTTTTGGGCCGGGGCTGTCACTGGACGCTCACATGACTTTTTCCTCTCTTCTACTTGGAAGTGAAATGGTTTCTGCATGGCCATCAGCTGCTCTTTTCGTCTCTGTATGTCAGACTTCCTGCGTTCATCTTGTTGCTCCATGATCTCATTGTAGAGGGGAAGGAGGACTTCGGCTGGAATGGGCTGGGCCCGGAACTTCTTATAGCATTCAATATCCTCCTCCTTCATGTCATCCTCAGGGTCAGCCCAGTCCTGGGCTCTCACCTTCTCTCCCCTTTCTGCTTCCCGCAAACTCATCTGAAATGGTTTGGGCACCGTGATGGTGAATGCGCTGCGGCTTCTCCTGGGCTTCGGCCTCGTGTTGGCAGCCGGGCTGGAAGAGAAATCAACCGCTTTACAAACCAAGTGGAGCCAAACACAAGTCTTGGTCTTTGTCACAGGAAACAGAACCTGTAGACCTGCAATCGCTTACCTCTGTGGGCCCATGTCCTGATCCCTGAGTGGGGTGGCAGAAAAGAACCTGCTGAGATCTCCATCATCCACTCCATCATCCAGACCAGCCTGGGATCGATATAAACTGGCCAGTTCCTGCAGGTAGAGCCTGTTTCTGCTTTTCAAAGAATGCAGAGTATCCAAGAACTGCCGGGCATCCCCATCAGGGTGTCCACTTCTTTCAAAATCATCATCACCAGCCATGTCCTACAAGAGGGGTACATACATTAGATGGGTACAGATATTGAGGGATATATATATATATATATATATATATATATAGTAGGTGGTGGTAAAGAACGGTCTAAACAGTAGATGGGGTAGACCTGGTAGGTGGTGGTAAAGAACGGTCTAAACAGTAGATGGGGTAGACCTGGTAGGTGG
This sequence comes from Lithobates sylvaticus, assembly GCA_028564925.1. Lineage (NCBI taxonomy): Eukaryota > Metazoa > Chordata > Amphibia > Anura > Ranidae > Lithobates > Lithobates sylvaticus. The sequence continues at coordinate 57,064,894 of CM053038.1, forward strand.
TGGTAAAAAACGGTCAGTAGATGGGGTAGACATGGTAGGTGGTGGTAAAGAACGGTCAGTAGATGGGGTAGACATGGTAGGTGGTGGTAAAGAACGGTCAGTAGATGGGGTAGACATGGTAGGTGGTGGTAAATAGAGATGGATATATATATATATATATATATATATATATATATATATATTACACAGCAAGTAGGAGTTATATATTGTAGGTGGGGGGAGAGGAGAGGTATATACAGTAGATAGGTGGGGGGAGAGGGTAGGTATGTAATGGTATGGAGGGGGCAACTAAAGTATGTAGTTGCGGGTAGAAAGGGGTATATTATACATTACTAGGTGTGAGTACAGATGAATATATACAGTAGGTAAGTTGGGGTATATATTAATGAAAGGAAAGTCCGGATGGCTGCACACCAAACTGAGATCCAAACACCTTTATTCACATAAAACCATGAAGAACATGAGGAGCACTACATGTACAAGCAAGGGAGGCACAGCTTACATATTTCGCACACAAATTGTGCTTTATCCCTTTGATAAAGCACAATTTGTGTGCGAAACATGTAAGCCGCGCTCCCTCGCTTGTACATGTAGTGCTCCTCATGTTCTTCATGGTTTGATGTGAATAAAGGATCGGTTTGGTGTGCAGCCATCCGGACTTTCCTTTCGTTATTGCTTCAGCTGCAACTGGTTGAGCACCCTCCAGGGAGGAGATCGTGGTGTTGGAGCAGCGTGGACCTCTTGTTTGGTGTATATATTGTAGGGCTCAATAGGTGGAAGTATAGAGGGGTATATTTGGTGGGTATGTAAGGCTATAGAGCAGTATATACAGTAGGTAGGTGGGGGTATAGAGAGTTTTATATAGGTAGGTAGGTGGAGGCAGGGCAGCCATCAGAAATTTTTGGGCCCCTTTACACAGCTTTAGGCCTGGACCCCCCCCCCCCCCCAGCCTGACTACTAACATTCCCCAGGGCTCGCCCACTGGCCGTCCTCCTAAATCCACCCACTGGCTGTCCCACCGAGTCCTTCAGTGCACCCACTTTTGTTTTTAACACTCTTACAACTTACTATATGAAAATTAATCCATTAAAAGAGACATCCCCATATATTCAGCAAAAAGATGGCCCAACCCGGTAAAGAGACATCCCAATCCAGCAACGTGACAGACTCATATATTCAGCAAAAAGATGGCCCGACCTGGTAAAGAGACATCCCAATCCAGCAACGTGACAGACTCATATATTCAGCAAAAAGATGGCCCAACCCGGTAAAGAGACATCCCAATCCAGCAACGTGACAGACTCATATATTCAGCAAAAAGACAGTCCAATCCAGCAAAAATGTATTTCAATGAGGCAAAGAGACATCCTAACCCAGCATAAAGACATCCACATAAATTCAGCAAAGAGACATACCCATATATTCAGCAAAGAGACATCCCAATCCAGCAAAGAACGAGCCCCATATATTCAGCAGAGACATCCCCATACAGTGGCCGCCCTGCTTTAGCAATTGCTAGTTACTACAGCAGCAACAACTCATTGGTTGGGGCCGGGCACCTGGGCCCCTCAGGACACCCAGGCCCCCCACATGTTTATGGGCTGTCCCCCCTGATGGCTGCCCTGGGTGGAGGGTAAAGAGAGGCAAATATGATAGGTGGGGGTATAGAGGGGGTATATATGGTAGGTAGGTGGGCATAGGAGGCTGGTATAGAGAGTTAAATACGGTAGGTGGGTGTGGGTATAGTGGGGTATATACAGTAGGTAGGTGGAGGGCATAGAGAGGTATATAATGTAGGTAGATGGGGGTATAGACTATAGAGAGGTAATATACGGAAGGCAGGTTAGGGGTAAAGAGAGGTAAATACAGTAGGTGGGTGGGGTCTATAGAGGGGTATATACGGTTAGTAGGTAGGTAAAGGGTATAGAGCGGTAACTATGGTAGGTGGGTGGGGTTATAGAGAGGTATATATGGTCTGTGGGTAGGTGGAGGTATAGTGAGGTATATATGGTCTGTTGGTAGGTGGGGGGAAAGTGAGGTATATATGGTCTGTGGGTAGGTGGGGGGTATAGTGAGGTATATATATGGTCGATAGGTAGGTGGGTGGGGGGTATAGAGAGGTATAAATTGTAGGGAGGGATATATACGGTAGGCAGATGGGGGGTATACATGGTAAGTAGGTGGGGGTATGGCGAGGTAGATAGGTGGGGAAATAGAGAGGTATAACTACGGTAGGTCGCTCCTCTTCTATGTTCTGCGGCGTCCGTGAGGTTATGAGTTTCCATGGTGACCAATTACCTCCTGCAACCGGGCGGAAGTCAATAGACGCCATATTGAAATTGGGCAAGATTGGCCAATGTGGCGCACTGACGTCATTAGGCAGCGACTGGATCGAATGACAGGTGATGTGTAGAGGACGCCGTACAGGCTCATGTAGTATGTGTGCTACCACTAAGAAGTGCCGAGATATCCAATATATTTCCCCGACACTCCACACATCGAGACCTGATGGTGTCCCCCCCAACCAGAGGAGCTGACATTCTAACGCCCCCCCCCTACCCCCACAGTCACCTACTATTATATAGCTCTGACATATTCCATAGTGCTGTACAGAGGATATAAATCCAGCAGCCCGGTAGTACAGTAGACATTTCTCTGATGCTGTATAAGATGTGTGGAAGGCACAGAGACGGGCTCCGCCTTCTGTACACACTGTCAGTGTTATAGTGGAGTTCCCCTTTAATCTCATGACGTCATAGTTCTCTCTCTTTGCTCTGCAGAGTTGACTCCGGTGTGAGGTGACCATGACCTTCCCTGTGTGCCGCCTGGGCCTTCCACCACTCCTCGGCCTGCACCGCGCCGTCCGCCATCGCTCGCTCAATTCCTCCTCCTCCTCGGCTCTCTATGATGTGGTGATTTCTGGTGGAGGAATGGTGGGAACCGCCATGGCCTGCGCTCTGGGTGAGGAACCTTCCTATTATATATATAGAGAGAGACGCAACGTTCAAGGTCACAGCTATCCGGGGTTGTTTATTGTAGCAAAGTTCAAGTTTCTACAGCTAAACTTTCTCCCACCCTCTTCATCCTACTACTACCTCCCCACCCCCGCTTCCTTCTCCCCCACCCCCCCTGATTCCTTGTCTCCATCGCTCCCTTCTCCCGCCCTCTGCTCTCCATCGCTCCCTTCTCCCGTCCTCTTCATCCTACTACTACTACTACTACTACTACTACTACCACCACCACCTTCTTCCCCCACCCCCGCTTCCTTCTCTCCATCGCTCCCTTTGCCCCCTCTGCTTCTATATCCCACCCTTTGCCCCTTCTGTGCCCCACTGCTCCCTCCTCCCACCATCTGCTCCCTTTTGCTGCATTCTTCCACCCTTTTCTCCCCATGGCTCCCTTCTTCCACCCTCTATGCTACCCCCTGCTCCCCACTCTTTCCCCCTGCTCCCCACTTCATCTCTTTCCTTCCCTCTGTTTAATGCTGCTCCCTTCTCCCGCCCTCTGCTCTCCATTGCTCCCTTCCCTCTGCTCTCCAACGCTCCCTTCTCCCGCCCTCTGCTCTCCAACGCTCCCTTCTCCCGCCCTCTGCTCTCCAACGCTCCCTTCCTCTGCACCTTGCTGCTCCCTTCTCCCGCCCTTTGCCCCCTCTGCTCTGCACTGCTTTCTTCTCCCACCATCTGTTCCCATCTCTCGCCCTTCTCCCCACTGCTCCCTTTCTTGCCCGCTGCTCCCTTCTCCCGCCCTCTGCTTCTTTCTCCCACTCTTTTCCCCCTCTGTTCTCCACTGCCCCACTGCTCCTTTCTCCCACCATCTGCTCCCCTTTGCTGCCTTCTTCCGCACCTTTGCTCCCCATGACTCCCTTCTTCCATCCTCTATGCTACCCACTGATTCTTTCTCTTTCCCCCTGCTCCCCACTTCATCCCTTTCCTTCCCTCTGTTTAATGCTGCTCCCTTCTCCCGCCCTCTGTTTTTTCATTGCTACCTTCTTCCACCCTTTGCTCTCCATTGTTCCCTTCTCCCGCCCTCTGCTCTCCATTGTTCCCTTCTCCCGCCCTCTGCTCTCCATTGTTCCCTTCTCCCGCCATCTGATCTCCATTGTTCCCTTCTCCCGCCATCTGATCTCCATTGTTCCCTTCTCCCGCCCTCTGCTCTCCATTGTTCCCTTCTCCCGCCCTCTGCTCTCCATTGTTCCCTTCTCCCGCCCCCTCTGCTCTCCATTGCCCGCCCTCTCTCTCTGCCTTCTCCCGCCCTCTGCTCTCCATTGTTCCCTTCTCCCGCCCTCTGCTCTCCATTGTTCCCTTCTCCCGCCCTCTGCTCTCCAATTCTCGCCTTCTCCCGCCCTCTGCTCTCCATGTTCCCTTCTCCTCCCGCCCTCTGCTCTCCATCTCCCGCCCTCTTCCCTTCTCCGCCCTCGCCCTCATTCTCCCGCCCTCTGCTCTCCATTGTTCCCTTCTCCCGCCCTCTGCTCTCCATTGTTCCCTTCTCCCGCCCTCCTCTGCTCTCCCCCCTCATTGCTGCCTTCTCCCGCCCTCTCTCTCCAACGCTCCTTCTCGCCCTCTGCTCTCCAACGCTCCCTTCTCCCGCCCTCTGCTCGCCATTGCTGCCTCTCCCGCCTCTGCTCGCCATTGCTGCCTTCTCCCGCCCTCTGCTCGCATTGCTGCCTTCTCCCGCCCTCTGCTCGCCATTGCTGCCTTCTGCTCCCGCTCTGCTCGCCATTGCTTAAATTTGCCTTCCCTCCCGCCCTCTGCTAATTCGCCATCTGCTCGCCATTTTGAGCTCCCTTCTCCCGCCCTCTGGGTTGCCCTTCTCCCGCCCTCTGCTCTCCATTGTTCCCTTCTCCCGCCCTCTGCTCTCCATTGTTCCCTTCTCCCGCCCTCTGCTCTCCATTGTTCCCTTCTCCCGCCCTCTGCTCTCCATTGTTCCCTTCTCCCGCCCTCTGCTCTCCATTGTTCCCTTCTCCCGCCCTCTGCTCTCCATTGTTCCCTTCTCCCGCCCTCTCCCGCTCCCTCCATTGTTCCCTTCTCCCGCCCTCTGCTCTCCAATGCTCCCTTCTCCCGCCCTCTGCTCTCCAACGCTCCCTTCTCCCGCCCTCTGCTCTCCAACGCTGCCTTCTCCCGCCCTCTGCTCGCCATTGCTGCCTTCTCCCGCCCTCTGCTCTCCATTGCTGCCTTCTCCCACCCTCTGCTTCCTTCTCTGCATGCGTGGCCAGAGGGAGCCTCGGAAAATGATGGCAAACATCGGAAATGTCCTTAATTTGCCGCGCATGCGCAGAACGGCATTCGACGGAACATCGGAAATGTCCGTAATTGTCGTTCTGCGCATGCGCGGCCGACTTACGAACATTTCCAATTTACAAACAGGAGGACAGTCCCTAACGGGTTCATAACCACATGACAGAGTAAACACACAGATAACCTTAAAAAAGTGTGGTGTATAATTTATGTAAAGTTTAAAAAAAAAAAAAGGAAATTTGGTGGTAAATTTAAATAACCAACTATATGGTTAGGGAGCAAAATCTCTAATCCACTCTGAGAATAACAGAAGAGATATACTGTATATACTATTAGAGGAGATATACTGTATATACTATTATAGGAGATATACTGTATATACTATTAAAATGTCAATTCAACATTTGTTTTCAACCACAGTGACACGAAAATTTTGAAATATTAGAAAACTTTTTGGTCAAAGGAATTTTTCAGACAGTGTGTGTAGTTTTCGTTTAGAAATTACATTCATTTTAAAACAGAATGTTAAAAACAAGTGAAATTTTCAAACAACATTCTTTCATTCAGCGAATGTACAAAGATTTTTCGCCTGAATATTCTCATCTTAAAATTGATCGGTGTGGCCAGCATAAGGCTCAGTACACACCTATGCAGTTTGCTTTTGATCTGTTTCTGCAGTGCTTTTTGCCATGCATTTTGATTTTTGCGCACGTAATTTTGCTGCGATTTGCGTCTTTTGCATTTTGATTTTTTTTTGGCCAATTTGTTGTTGGGCAGATAAAAAAAAAACACAAATTTTTACAAAAACACATTACATGCTTTTCTGCAGCTTCTCCATTAAAGTATATTGAACCAAAAAAAGCACAGTTTTCCGGTGAAAAAAGTCCCTGACACTTTCCAAATACGCAGCGGCTGAAAAAAAGCCTAGATGTGAACGTGTCCCATAGGAAACCATGTTAACCGCTTGCAGACCGGCTCCTGTAGATATACATCGGCAGAATGGCACGGCTGGGCAAAGTAACATACCCGTACGTTACTTCGAATTTCCCGCTGTACACGCCACAAGCTCCATGACCGTGCCCACGGGACCCACGGACTCGATGTCCGCGATCGTGTCACGGAGCTGAAAAACAGGGAGATGCCTATGTAAACACAGCATCTCCCCGTTCTGCCTAGTGACAGGACACTGATCGTCTGCTCCCTGTCATCGGGAGCAGTGATCAGTGTCGTGTCACTGCTAGCCATTCCCCCTACAGTTAGAGTCACTCCCCGGGACACACTTAACCCCTCCCCGCCTCCTAGTGGTTAACCCCTTCACTGCCAGTGACATTTTTACAGTAATCAATGCATCTTTATAGCATTGATCGCTGTATTAAAGTGGAAGTAAACCCTCCTATCGTTTTCAGCTAAGGAAGCTGCCATCTTGGCCTCTGTTCAATCTTCAACTGCCATGATGCTGCACATGTGATCAGTTATGAGACCAGCCATTGGACGGTTTGACAGTTTGGTTGAAAGCATAGTCAATGTGACAGGTAGCATTTCCGGCATGCCATTTTTTTAAACTATTTAAATCAAAGGGTTTACTTCCGCATTAATGCCAATGGTCCCAAAAATGTGTAAAAATTGTCCCATGTGTCCTCCATAATGTCGCAGTCACGATAAAAATCGCTGATCGCCACCATTACTAGTAAAAAAAAAAAAATATTAATAAAAATGCCATAAAACTATCCCCTATTTTGTAGATAACTTTTGCGCAAACCAATCAATAAACGTTTATTACGATTATTTATTTATTTTTTTACCAAAAATATGTCGAAGAATACGTATCGGCCTAAACTGAGGGAAAAAAAAAATGTTTTTTTATATATTTTTGGGGGATATTTATTATAGCAAAAATTTAAAAATAATGCGTTTTTTTTAAAAAAATTTTTAAATTGTCGCTCTTTTTTTTGTTTATAGCACAAAAAATAAAAACCGCAGAGGTGATCAAATACCACCAAAAGAAAGCTCTATTTGTGGGGAAAAAAGGACGTCAATTTTGTTTGGGAGCCATGCCGCACGACCACAATTGTCAGTTAAAGCGACGCAGTGCCGAATCGCAAAAAGTGCTCTGGTCTTTGGCCAGCAAAATGGTCCGGGGCTTAAGTGGTTAAATAAACTGTAGTGAGTTTCTGCAAAAAGCACCAAAAAAGTAATATTTACAGTAGCGATTATTTGCTCTGTTTGTACTATAAAGGGCTCATTGTAGTTTTTTTTTTTTTTTAAACCCCCATTATGTTACTGGCCAATTAATCGATTATGAAAATAGTAATCGATTAATTTCATAATTGATTAGTTGTTTTGGCCCTGATCCACTGTAAGGCCCCTTTCACACTGGGGCGTTTTTCAGGCGCTTTAGCGTTAAAAAAAGCGCCTGTAAAGCGCTTGAAAGAAGCTTCATCTGCAATCCCAATGTTAAAGCCCGAGTGCTTTAAGAGCCCTTTCACACTGCCAGCGCTCGTAAAGCGCTGCTTAAACTAGCAGCGCTTTACCAGCGTTTTTCGAGCGCTAGTGGGGCGCTTTTAACCCCTGCTAGTGGCCAAATAAAGGGTTAAAAGAGCCCACAAAGCGCTGCTGCCAAAAGCGCTTTTTCGGGCGTTTTGCAGGCGCTTCCCATTGATTTCAATGGGAAGGGGCGCTTTAGGAGCCGTGTATTCACCGCTCCAAAAGCGCTGCAAAGAAGCTGCTTGCAGGACTTTTTTTTGACGCCCTGCCAGCGCAGCGCCTCAGTGTGAAAGCACTCGGGCTTTCACATTGGGATTGCAGTTGCGGCTTCTTTCAGGCGCTTTACAGGCGCTTTTTTTTTAAGCTAAAACGCCCCAGTGTGAAAGGGATCTCAGTGTGAAAGCACTCGGGCTTTCACATTGGGATTGCAGATGAGGCTTCTTTCCAGCGCTTTACAGGCGCTTTTTTTAGCGCTAAAGCGCCTGAAAAACGCCTAAAAACCGCCCCAGTGTGAAAGGGGTCTAACCAATGCAATATCTGTGTTCATGCAAAATGGTAACACTTCTTACAGCTTGGTTAAAACTGTTATATAAAGTTTTATAATAACAAACCAAAAAAAAAAAAAAAAAATGTTGTTTTCAAAAAATAGGTTCCCACCCTCATCTGCACAACAAGAAGATTCTTCTGCTGGAGGCCGGACACAGGAAAGTCTATGACCATACACCAGAGCAGTTCAGTAACAGAGTCAGTTCTATTACCCCCGGCTCGGCCACCCTCCTGGCTAGTAAGTACTTGTGCTCAAACTGTACCACGCCCCTTCTATTTTCATACCCGCCGTCATGAAATGTTCCTATTTCTCTGCCAACAGGCTTTGGGGCCTGGGATCATATCTGTGCCATGAGGATGAAACCATACAAGAGGATGCAGGTGAGATAATGACTACACATTGTGCATCAATCAGGGGCCCTTCTCTATAAACACCCGATCTCTTGCAGGTTTGGGATGCCTGTTCTGACGCTCTAATTACATTTGATAAAGAAGGCTTGGAGGATATGGGATATATCATCGAGAATGATGTCATTACAGCTGCGCTGACCAAACAGCTGGACGCCATGGCAGGTCAGAGAATCAACGAAATGATGCGACCGTGGCCTAGTTGTGTAAGCGCATGTTAAAGCCGAGTTCCAGGAATTCAGTCACTTTGTAAAAAGTGCCGACACACCATGAGTAGACATGGGCGCCATCAAAAAATTTTGTTTCGTTCCGTTTCGTATATAAAAAAAAAATTTGTAATTCGTGTACGAATTTTAATTTGGATTCGTAAGGAATACGAATTTCGTACGAATCGTAAATTTTAAACGTTTCTGTTCATTTGGATTCGAAATTCGTAAACGAAATTTCGTATTAGTGAATGAAATTTCGTACTTCCTCTGAGGGATTTAGACTTGTGTTATGTAACGTTAATACGTTTCGGATAATTCGTTATTATTCGTGGAGTGTCAATATTTGTTATACTGAATCTCGAATCATGTCAAATTCATTCGTTATATGCGCTATAATTTCATTCGTATTCGTTTGAAATTCGATATTTATGTATGTAAGATTTACTTTGAGTTGACCTTTTGTTTCATTAGATCTTTAATGAATTACCGAATCATGTCGAATTCATTCGTTATATCCGCTATAATTTCTTTCGTATTAGTTGACATTAGTTATCTGGTAGTTTGGATTCGGATAATTTGGATCCGAAATTCGTAAACGAAATTTCGTACAGAATTCGTATGCATAAAAATTCGTATTTCGGATTCGTACGAATGTACAAATTTCCGGAAATTCGTACGAAACGAATCGCACATGTCTAACCATTATATCTGATCTCCCACAGTACACAGAACATGGAAATGCAATTATTTTAGTAAATATAAACTGCTAAATACTTTTTCTCACCAGCAGTATATAGCAGTCTTGTGACTTGTATATACTGCATCGAAAGTATAAAGCATCGAAAAAAAATCCCATTAATCTTGAGTGTGTGGCAACCTCAGCCGGGGCTCCAACCAGGCCATGCCCCCAGGCGTGGCCTGGTTGGAGCCCAGGGATCGTCTAAAAGCTAATAAAGTAGGAGATAGGCGGACAGATTGGGGTAAGGCATTCCATAGGATTGGAGAGGCTTTGGAAAAGTCCTGGAGGCGAGCATGGGAGGAGGTGACGAGGGAGCTAGAGAGCAGGAGGTCTTGAGAGGAACGAAGAGAACGAGTAGGTTGGTATTTAGAGACTAAGCTAGTGATGTAGCTGGGGGCGAAATTGTGGATGGCTTTGTAAGTAGTTGTTAGTATTTTTAATGTTAAATTGGATTCGATATTCGTAAACGAAATTTCGTATTCGTGAATAAAATTTCGTATTTCGTACTTCCTCTGAGTGATTTAGACTTGTGTTATGTAATGTTAATACGTTACAGGTAATTTGTTATTATTCGTGGAGTGTCGATATTTGTTATACTGAATCTCGAATCATGTCGAATTCATTCGTTATATGCGCTATAATTTCATTCGTATTCGTTTGAAATTCGATATTTATGTATGGAAGATTTACTTTGAGTTGACCTTTTGTTTCATTAGATCTTTAACGAATTACCGAATCATGTCGAATTCATTCGTTATATCCGCTATAATTTCTTTCGTATTAGTTGAAATTAGTTATTTGGTAGTTTGGATTCGGATAATTTGGATCTGAAATTCGTAAACGAAATTTCGTATTTCGTACAGAATTCGTATGCATAAAAATTCGTATTTCGGATTCGTACGAATGTACAAATTTCCGTAAATTCGTATGAATTTCCGATTCGTACAAAACTAGTCGCACATGTCTAACCATGAGTGAAAGGGTTACTAAACTCAGGACCCTACATTTTATTATATCTGGTCTCCCACGGTACACAGAACATGGAAATGCAATTCTTTTAGTAAATATAAACTGCTAAATACTTTCTCACCAGCAGTATATAGCAATCTTGTGACTTATATCAGTGTTTGGTTAAAGTGGTTGTAAACCCTTGCAAACCACTTTGGTTTAGATTAAGGCTTACCTGTAGGTCCAAGAAATATGACCAAGAAATATCTCCTAAACCTACACGGTTTAGGAGATATTTGCCAAAAGACAGGCACCGCTGTCTACGGCGCGCAGGCGCACTAAGCGCCGCTGTTCACGGCGATATGCCGCGAGTGGCGACTCCTGTGCGCATGTGTGGGAGTGACAGCGCCGGAGGAGCGAGACCCACCAAGAAGATGGAGGCTCCGTACACAAGGGGACAGCGGTGACTTCGCTGGCTCCTGTGTCAGGTAAGTGACACATAATGGACTACTATGCGATGCATAGTAGCCTATTATGCTTTACCTTTGCAGGGAAACAAAGAGGAAGTAAACCCATCAGGGTTTACTTCCTCTTTAAAGCTTGTAGGAGTTTTCATTCTCCTCTGATTGTCCTGTGAGGCTGCAGGACCCCTGACCCTCTCTCTGGACAGCGCTGATTTGGCTCTGTGCTGATCATAGGCTCCCTCCTACGAAAAAAAAAAAAAAAAACTCTCTATTAAAACACCAAACTGAGCATGTGCACAGTGCCCCCAAAGCTCTGTACTATCAGGAGATGGATTGGGGAATGTGGAAGAAGGGGAGGATCAGAGGAGACAGAATCAAACAGCCTTTTTTAGGCAATGCAGAGGATTAATCCCTGAGGTTCCACAGTGGGTATAACGAGCATGCTTTACTGCATATACAGACTGATTTTTCTATTGTGAGTTTAGTAACACTTTAAGTTCAAGAAGCTGCATGACATCTCCTGGGCTTAGCTCTAACATTTATTTTTGACAGGTTTATGGCTAGGCTTGAGCATGGTATGAAATTAGGAAGCACACAGAGCAGCTATACCTGCCCCTCCCCTCTCCTGCCTATTCAGAGAAGCCTTTGTATTTTGTGAATGAGCTCACATAATATAAATGCTTCTGTGAATGCATTACTAGAACTGAATGGAATGATCAATATCAGCATAGATCATACCTGTGTGCTATGTAGCTCTGTTGTGTGCGGTTCCCCTGATATTCTGGGTTTAGTTGTGGCTCTGTATCATGTGACACCCTGTATATTCTGCTGATAGACTCTGTCCCTTTTGGCAGCCACTTCCTGCAGTGACCAGAGTCTATACCACACCCCCCCTGTAGTCTTTCAGACTCTGCAAATGATGTAACTTCCTTCACAGCTCAGATGGTGGGTGGGACGGAATACATCCTAATTAGCATTTGATCCCTCCCGGTCACACCTAAAGGAGGAGTCCAAACCTCCCAAGTCCCGCCTCACAGATCTCTGCATTATTCAAGAAGGAAACCCCTTGATATAATATACACAGCCTGCTTTGAAAGCTAGCTGTGCTGCTTCTGGCCAGGATTGAATGGATCACAATTAGAATTCAGTCCTGCCCAGGTAACTATGCCGACCCCTGTGAATAGGTAAAGTTCCACCCCTCAGATCCCGCCCTTCCAGAGCCCTGCTGTCTGTGATTGGATTAATTTACATAGGAAGAAAACACCTTCATAATAACCTTTCATAGCCCTTCCTCTGTGGTCCAAAAGAGACTGGGATGTGAGCCGCTCAGGCTTTAGAACAGGGGTCTCAAACTGGCGGCCCTCCAGCTGTTGCTGAAATACAAGTCCCATGACGCATTGCAAGGCTAACAGTTACAAGCATGACTCCCACAGACAGAGGCATGATGGGACCTGTAGTTCCGCAACAGCTGGGGGTCTGCCAGTTTGAGACCCCTGCTTTAGAAGGTGTGCAAGTCCCCAATCCACTGCTGTGAGTGCTGGCTTGGGAGGGAGCTCATCCCGGCTCCTACCATCCCTGTGTATAGAATAGAATCTCCCTATAGCCACACATCAAAACAATCCCATTTATCTTGAGTGTGTGGCAACCTCAGCCGGGGCTCCACCCAGGCCATGCCCCCAGACGTGGCCTGGTTGGAGCCCAGGGATCGTCTAAAAGCTAATAAAGTAGGAAATAGGCGGACAGATTGGGGTAAGGCATTCCATAGGATTGGAGAGGCTTTGGAAAAGTCCTGGAGGCGAGCATGGGAGGAGGTGACGAGGGAGCTAGAGAGCAGGAGGTCTTGAGAGGAACGAAGAGAACGAGTAGGTTGGTATTTAGAGACTAAGCTAGTGATGTAGCTGGGGGCGAAATTGTGGATGGCTTTGTAAGTAGTTAGTATTTTTAATTTAATTCTTTGGCTGAGTGGAAGCCAGTGGAGGGATTGACAGAGAGGAGTGGCAGACAGAGTGATTGGTAAGGTGGATGAGTCTGGCAGCAGCATTCATGATCGATTGCAGAGGTGATAGACTATGTAGAGGTGAGCCAATGAGAAGGGAGTTGCAGTAGTCGAGGCGAGAGATGACCAGCGAGTGAATTAAGAGCTTTGTTGTGTCATTGGTTAGAGAGGGGCGTATTTTGGCGATGTTGCGGAGGTGGAGGCGGCAGGATTTGGACAGTGATCAGATGTGTTGCTTGAAGGAGAGTTCAGAGTCCAGGACTACACCTAGAACCTTGGCATGTAGGGATGGGCTTATGGTTGTGCCATCGATTTTGACCGAGAGATCAGGGGAAGGGGCATACGGGGGTGGAAAAATGATAAGCTCGGTTTTGGATAGATTAAGTTTGAGGAAGTGGTGTGACATCCAGACTGATATATCTGATAGTAAATTAGTGATACGTGAGGAGACAGAGGGAGTGAGCTGAGGGGTAGAGAAATAGATTTGAATGTCGTCAGCGTAGAGGTGGTATTGGAAGCCATTGGAGGCTATCAGTTGACCCAGGGAGGAGGCGTAGGTTGAAAATGGAAGAGGTCCAAGAACAGAACCTTGGGGGACCCCAACAGAGAAAGGAAGAGGAGAGGAGGAAGTTGAGTTGTAAGAAACGCTAAAGGTGCGGTTGGATAAGTAGGAAGAGAACCAGCGAAGAGTAGTCACGGAGACCAAAGGTGTGGAGTTTTTTTGAGGAGGAGGAGGGGGCGGTCAACCGTATCAAAGGCAGCAGAGAGGCCCAGGAGTAGGAGTACAGAATAATGTCGATTTGGATTTGGCCGCTAGTAGATCATTTGTTTTAGGAGAGCAGTTTCTGTGGAGTGTTGAGGAGGAAATCCCGACTGAAGGGGATCAAGAAGGCTATTATCAGCAAGGTAGACGCTCAGTTGGTTGTAGACCAGACGTTCGAGGAGTTTGGATAAGAAGGGAGGCAAGGAGATGGGGCGTAGTTTAACATTGGATGGGTCCAGTGAGGGCTTTTTATGTATGGGTCTGACAAGTGCGTGTTTTAGAGAGTTGGGGAAGATGCCAGAAGAGAGTGAGAGATTGAAGATGTGGGTTAGAGAGTGTAGCATAGAGCCAGAGCGTTAAAGTAGCATTTGTGAGGGAACAGGATCCAGAGGGCAGGTGGTAAGGTGGACATTACTAAGTAGTTTAGCAACTTCGTCTATAGTGGTGGGGTTGAAAGAGGGAAGTAATGATTGTGCCTGTGGGCATGAAGTGTAAAGCGTGGAGGGTATCGGAACAGTAGAGCTCTCCACTTGTGATGACACCACTGTTTCCTTATTCAGCTTTGCAATTGGGGTTAATTCTTAATTTGTCAAATATACATACAGATCGCATTGAGGTTCTCTATCGGAGTCGGGCTGTGAACTACACCTGGCCGGCGCCTTACCCCGATAAGGAGGGAAGCAGCTGGGTGCAGATACAGTTGGCAGATGGACAGAAGCTGCACACAAAACTTCTGGTAAGGATCGTTGCCTGCTATTACAGACCACCCCACCGTCTCCTGTCTTAAACCCCATTTGATCGTTTCATAATTCATCCTACTAGATTGGAGCAGATGGACAGAACTCGATGGTCCGCAGCACAGCCGGGATGAAGACCATTCAGTGGAGTTACAACCATGTTGCCGTAGTTGCTACTCTTCAGTTGTCTGAGGTGAGTGAAGTGCTTTACGTCTGCAGGACAACCACAGTCTGCACTGAGAATGTTAGTTTGTGGCCATTAGAGGCTAGAAGTCAGTGGAAGCAGTATGAATATGGCCTTTAAAGTGCTTGTTAACCCTAAAAAATAAAGATCCTGTTCCTTTTAAAGCATTATATACAGCACAGTGCTTGTGCTGTGTAATTCCCCCCTCGTATCACCTGGCGGATCCTGCCGGTTTATACCCACACCTCTGTACGCTGACCACGATAATCAGGGCTGCTGAGCCCTGACACCGTTGTCAGCATACGTACCTCCATCAGCCACAGCCCTGCTCTGTGTCGCCTGTCCCCCCCCCCCCTCCCCTCTGACAGTCTGCGCCGCCCCCACGCAGATCGGCCATCACGTGACATGCCGCCTCTCTCTTCTCTCGGCCCGACAGATGCAGCGGGCCGGGCCGAGGATCCCTCACTGACGTCATTCAGGAGGGGCGGAGGAGAGAGGCGCCCCGCCCACTGCAGCTGCCATGCGAGAGGAGAGGCAGCATGTCACATGATCTGCGATCAGTAAACAAGATATATAGCTAAATTTTTAATAAAGCACAGTCACAGGGGGACATTAGATTAATCAACAAAGAGGATAATGTAATTGGGCGGCACAGTGGTGTAGTGGTTAGCACTCTCACCTAGCAGTAAAAAGGGTCGCTGGTTCGAATCCTAACCACGACACTACCTGCCTGGAGTTTTCATGTTCTCCTTGTGCTTGCGTGGGTTTCCTCCGGGTGCTCCGGTTTCCTCCCACAATCCAAAGACATGCATTGAAGTTAATTAGCTTCTGTCCAAAAATTGGCCCTAGTATATGTATGGGGACCATGGATTGTGGGCTCCTTGAGGGTAGGGACCGATGTGAGTGTGCAATGTACAGGGATAGGGACAATTGTAGACACTCACTCAGGCTGAACTGGACTGATGTCTTTAGTCAACCTTACTAACTATGAAACTATGTAAAGTTAACCCTGTGTGTTAACAAACACTTCAATGGATAATGTGTTAATATTCTGGCTCCAACTATGTCTGAAGGAAGTCAATTTATTTTATGAAATATAATGGGATGAGATTTAAGCAAGTCATAGATGGGTTGCAGGAAAGAAAATTGCTTGTTTCCTCCATCGACACAATCAATGTTGATGGGGGTAACCCTCCCGCAGTGCTGTTGTTATGGTTGTCATCTCGCCCCTTTAAACCAGGGATCCTCAAACTACGGCCCTCCAGCTGTTGTGGAACTACACATCCCATGAGGCATTGTAAAACTCTGACATTCACAGACATGACTAGGCATGATGGGAATTGTAGTTCCTGAACAACTGGAGAGCCGTAGTTTGAAGACCCCTACTTTAAACCCAAAAACATATCAATTACACGGGTTCTGTGGCTGATTAAGGTGGTAATTAAACTCACTCGGTGCCTTATCTGCATTTAATTAGCCTCAGAACCAGTGTAATTCATATGTGTTCGGGTTTAAAGGAAGGAGGTGGCAACTCTAGCTGTTGTATTTTGCTAGCGGGGAGACTTCCCTGCCGGGAGGAATACAATAATCACTGCTGGTTGCTGTAGCCGTTGGCAGTAATTGCACTCAAAAAGGCAACAAGCTGGTTGTACTGAAGTCGATCGATAGGGGTAGGGATTATATTGCAGCCCTCCTGGAAAACCAAGGTAGGTCTCATTTTCAAGGTAGGTCTCATTTTCAAGGTAGGTCTCATTTTCAAGGTAGGTCTCATTTTCAAGGTAGGTCTCATTTTCAAGGTTTTTCAAGGTAGGTCTCATTTTCAAGGTTTTTCAAGGTAGGTCTTATTTTCAAGGTAGGTCTTATTTTCAAGGTAGGTCTTATTTACAAGGTAGGTCTTATTTACAAGGTAGGTCTTATTTACAAGGTAGGTCTTACTTTTGGGGAAACACTGTAGTCTTTTTAGCCATGCAAGATGGCCTCCGTCTCATTTTCAAGGTTTTTCAAGGTAGGTCTTATTTTCAAGGTAGGTCTTATTTTCAAGGTAGGTCTTACTTTTGGGGAAACACTGTAGTCTTTTTAGCCATGCAAGATGGCCTCCGTCTCATTTTCAAGGTTTTTCAAGGTAGGTCTTATTTTCAAGGTAGGTCTTATTTTCAAGATAGGTCTTATTTTCAAGGTAGGTCTTATTTTCAAGGTAGGTCTTACTTTCGGGGAAACACTGTAGTCTTTTTAGCCATGCAAGATGGCCTCCGTAAAATGAATGTTTTTATCTCTTCTTATCCTACAATGACCCCAAAGCTGGAATAGTAATGTTTGTGTGTTCATTTCTTGTAGCTCACCGACAACAATGTAGCCTGGCAGAGGTTCCTTCCTACTGGTCCCATTGCGCTTCTCCCTGTAAGTTGTGTGTTTTTTGTGCTGTGGAATAGCCAGGGTCCTTCTGTCATCGTTTTGTGTTTTTATTGAACTGGTTAGAGAAAAAAGTGTTATGTGCAGTCATGTAGGATTGTCCTGGTAGCTGACAGTCTCTAGATTGCCCCCCCCGGTGTCTGCCAATGTCACCTTCCAGTGTGCTCAGCACTTTTCTGATTATTAAAGCGGTATTCCACCCTAAAGTGGAACTTCCACTCATTGGAACCCCCCCTCCGGTGTCACATTTGGCACCTTTCAGGGGGAGGGGGGGGGTGCAGATACCTGTCTAAGACAGATATTTGCACCCACTTCCGGGCATAGACTCTCACGGGAGTCTATGCATCTTCCTGTCCCGCTGCGCTGTCTGCTGGGACACACACGGGTCCCAGAGACCGCGCGGAGCATTTCTATTGCGCTGCGCGACTCGCGCATGTGCAGTAGGGAACCGGGAAGTGAAGCCGCAAGGCTTCATTTCCCGATTCCCATACCCAAGATGGCGGCGGCAGCATCCGAGGACCGAGGGACGGTTCGGCCTCGGGTGCCGACATCGATGGACCCTGTGACAGGTGAGTGTCCTTATTTTAAAAGTCAGCAGCTGCAGTATTTGTAGCTGCTGACTTTTAATAATGTGCGGCACTTTCAAAACCATACCAAAGACAATCGATGGAAAACTAACAGAATCAAGCAAATATATACTTAAAGTGGTTGTAAAGTTATTTTATTTTTATTTTTTTATTTTTTTTTACCTTCATGCATTCAAAGCTAAAAAAAACCTGTGTGCAGCAGCCCCCTAATACTTGAGCGCCTTCATGATCCAGTGATGTGCACCAGAGCCTCGGCTCTCTGGGGACTCTCACTCCTCAGTGGATGAGACAGCAGCCAATGAGGAGAGAGAGGACCCTAGATGCCCCTTAGCTGCAGACAAAATTTGGGGTCTCTGGACCCAAAGGGTCCCGAAATGACATTGCTGCAGATGGACACAGTTGACTGAATTTGGGGCCCCGTATATCGGTGCCACTTGGTGCTAGGAGCCTAACCTAGCTAGAGGACCCTAGATGCCCCAAATATGTATGTTGTAGTGTTGGTTTCACTGGGTTTGCACGCCAAATCTGGGGTTCCTAGCACCAAGTGGCCCCGAGATACGGGGCCCCAAAGTCGGGTCGGAAAATGTCAAGCACTTCTGCAGCAGAGAATGTCATTTTCCAAACCGACTTTGGGGCCCCGTATTTCGGGGCCACTTGATGCTAGGAACCCCAAATTTGGATATGTTGTAGTGGTTGGTTCCATTGGGTTTGAACACCAATTTCGGGTCCCCAAAGTCGGGTCGGAAAATGTCAATCTCTGCTGCAGAAAAGTGCTTGACTCGAGTATAAGCCGAGGGGGGGCACTTTCAGCACAAAAAAATGTGCTGAAAAACTCGGCTTATACTCGAGTATATACGGTAATTCTAAAAATATTAAAAGAAAGCATCCCGACTACTCACATATTCATATAGCAAGGAATGGCATGTCTCTTTAATGAGAATCTGCACCAAAAACACTACTTAAGGCCCCTTTCACATGGGCTGTCTGATCAGGTCTGCCTGTCAGTTTTTCAGGCGGACCCAATCGGACCCTCCAGGCTCTTCTATAGAGCGGCGGTCCGCTGACACCGGTTGCCATCCTATCTGCAAAAAACAGACGGATGGTGGTCCTATTCCCCCCAACCGTCTGGCAGATCGGATCGGCCCTGGTACAGTTTCTTAACCAGGCCCCTTTTTGCGATTCGGCATTGCGTTGCTTTAACTGACACTTGCGCGGTCGTGCGACGTGGCTCCCAAACAAATTGGCGTCCTTTTTTTCCCACAAATGGAGCTTTCTTTTGGTGGTATTTGATCGTCCCTGCGGTTTTTATTTTTTGCGCTATAAACAAAAAAGAGCGACAATTTTGAAAAAAAAATTCAATATTTTTTTTACTTTTTGCTATAATAAATATGCCCCAAAAATATATAAAAAAACATTTTTTTTTTTTTTTCCTCAGTTTAGGCCGATACGTATTCTTCTACATATTTTTGGTAAAAAAAAAAAATCGCAATTAGGGATTATTGATTGGTTTGCGCAAAAGTTATAGCCTTTACAAAATCGGGGATAGTTTTATAGGATTTTTATAAAAAAAAATTTTTTTACTAGTAATGGCGGCGATCAGCGATTTTTATTGTGACTGCGACATTATGGCGGACACATTGGACATTTGTGACACATTTTTTGGACCATTGTCATTTATACAGAAATCAGTGCTATACAAATGCACTGATTCCTATGTAAATGACACTGGCAGTGAAGGAGTTAACCACTATGGGGCGGGGAGGAGTTAGTGTGACGTGTTGTGTGTTTTTTTTTTTTTTTACAGTAGGGGGCGTGGCTGACGTCTGACGTCAGCCGATCAGTGACAGGCAGTGTAGGAAGCACGGGGAGAGGTTTGTTTACACAGACCTCTCCCCGTTCTTCAGCTCTGTGACCCGATCGCGGGACACAAGCGGCGATCGGGTCCGCTGGTCCCATGGCTGCGGTCACGGAGCTCCCGACCGGGTCGCGAGCGCGCCGCCGGCAGCGCGACCCGCGGCTGGGCAATTAGAGGGGACATACCTGTACGTGCTTTTGCCCAGCCATGCCATTCTACCGACGTAAATGTGCAGGAGGTGGTCAGGAAGCGGTTAAAGGGGTTGTAAAGTCATTCTATGCATTAAGCTAAAAAGCCTTCTGTGTGCAGCATCCTCCCTGAGCCCCATCTACACTGAGCAAAATTATAAACGCAACACTTTTGTGTTTGCCCCTATTTTTCATAAGCTGAACTTAACTACTTGAATAGCAGGTATTTTCACCCCCTTCCTGCCCAGGCCTCCCCCCCCCCCCCACTAATTTAGCTTTCTTCTGGTGGTATTTGATCACCTCTGCCTTTTTTTTTTTTTTGCGCTATAAACAAAAGAAGAGGGACAAGTTTGAAAAAAACACAATATTTTTTACTTTTTGCTATAATAAATATTTTTAATTTTTTTTTTTTTAAATTGGGATTTTTTCCTTAGTTTAGGCAGATTTGTATTCTTCTACATATTTTTGGTAAAAAAAAATCTCAATGAGCATATATTGATTGGTTTGTGCAAAAGTTTTAGCGTCTACAAAATAGAGGATAGATTTATGGCATTTTTATTATTTTTTTTTTATATTTTTTTTTTTTTACTAGTAATGGCAGCTAGTTGCTTTTTTTTTTTTTTTTATGTGACTGCGACATTGCAGCGGATACATCAGACACTTTTGACACTGTTTTGGGACCATTCACATTTATACAGCGATCAACGTTATAAAAATGCACTGATTACAGTATAAATGTCACTGGCAGGGAAGGGGTTAACACTAGGGGGCAATCAAGGGGTTAAGTGTGTGATTCTAACTGTGGGGGGAGGGGACTCACAAGGGGAGGAGACCGATCGGTGTTCCTCTGTACTGGGAACACAGGATCGGTCTCCTCTCCCCTGACAGGAAGTGGATCTGTGTGTTGCCACACAGATCCACGGTCCTGCTCTGTTATCGGGCAATCGCGGGTGCCCAGAGGACATCGTGGCCGCCGGGGCACGCGCATCGGTTCCCGAGGCGGCCGGAAAGCTCAGGACATCATATGACGCCCAACCAGTATAGGAAATCCCTCCTGTGGACATCATATTACTAGGGGCGGGTAGGGAAGTGGTTAAAGATCTACACATTTTTCTATGTACACAAAAGGCCTCTATTTCTCTCAAATATTGTGCATGAGATGTAAACCACCTGTCACTCACAGCAAGGGGGCGTTTTTGACAAAGTTTTCAAGACTTTGTCAAGATTTCTCTAACTGAACAATAAAAGAGGATTGCTCAGGCCTCGAGTAAATCTGTGTGGCAAGACTGGGCTCAAATGAAAGGAAATCTTATTCTCTACATTATGACATTATCAAAAAAAAAAAAAATTTTGTAATTTTATAATTTTGCTCAGTGTAGATCCAGTGGTGTTGCAGGGATGTCTCAGCTGCTCGGGACTCCCCTCCTCAGTGGCTGAGACAGCAGTGTTGCGCCATTGTCTCCCGCCACTGTCAATCAAAGTCATTCAGCCAATGAGGAGAGAAAGGGGGTGGGGCTAGGCAGCAGCTTAGTGTCTGAATGGACACAGGGAGCTGTGGCTCGGCTCAGGTGCCCCTAGAGCAGGGGTGCCCAACCTTTTGAAGAACAAGGGCCATTTAAGCGAATTGGTAACTGGTCGCGGGCCACAATGAGCGGAGCGGGAGGATGACAGGTCCGTGTCCATGGACACAGCCCACTCTACTTTATGGGCCCTCTGAACCAATCAGACGGATGGGGCAGATCCCTTTCTGCGGGTTAGCTGCACTTTGCCTTAAACTTCTATTATATCCTGGCACACTTTCTGAAGGCGCAACAAACCCGCAGGTAATAACAACAGAAGTCTATGGCTCAAGGCAGGTAACCCGCAGCTGCTCTGCACCTGCGGATCAGTTTGAAAGCAGCCCAGTAACCACTGCAAAACAGATATATCCATATATACTGTGAATTTAGTAGTAAACTTACCTTTACTAACCGTCTTCCATTCTGGTATCGCTGGCTGTCCCAGGCGGAGTGCATTTGGTATCACTCCGCCTGTGACAGGAGCGGGCACTATACAGGAAGCATTGGCTTATGTGGCTCTGCCCTGCAGCCACTTGCTTCCACTACCAGCGGCTTCATTTGCAAAACTGCTGCTCTGGGATGGTGGGTTGGCAACCCGCGATCTGGGCTTGCCAACCTGCCATCTTAGAGCAGGAGGTCGAGGGCCACATCAGAGGGCTCCGCGGGCCACATGTGGCCCCCTGGTCACTGGTTGGGCACCCCTGCCCTAGAGCAAGCTGCTTGCTCTGGAGGGGCACTTGTCAGGAGGGGAGGGGCCAGGAGAGCCGAAGAGGGAGCCGAGAAGAGGAGGATCTGGGCTGCTCTGTGCAAAACCACTACACAGAGCAGGTAAGTATAACATGTTTGTAAAGTTTTTTTTTTTCTTTAAAAATAACAATCACTTTAATGTATGTCTTGTGTTCTTTGCCCTGCAAGTTTCCTGACCGTCCACATCATTGCTTCTTCCTGACAGGTTTCAGACACTTGCAGTTCATTAGTCTGGTCCACGTCTCCGGAACATGCCGCTGAGCTTCTTAACATGGACGATGAAAACTTTGTTGATGCTGTCAATTCAGCTTTTGTAAGTACTTTTTATTAATTTTTTTAAACTGAAGCATTGCATAGATTGTGTAGTTATTGTCCATCATGATGTCCAAAAAAAAAAAAAAAACATACTTCTCTTTTAACATTTAGCTACTTCCCCTACCGGGCCAATACATGTAAAAAACATTATTTTGCTGGAAGATTTAGAATCCCCAAATATATGTATATCATTTTTTTTTTATTTTTTTTTAAGCAGAGGCCCTGGCCTAGAGAATAAAATGGTGGGTGTTGCAATTTATTATGTCACACTGTATTTGCGCAGCAATTTTTTGGGAAAAATAAAAAAAAATTTCTTTTTTTAACCGCTTCCCGACCGCCCACTGCATATATACGTCAGCAGAATGGCACGGGCAGGCAAAACCACGTACCTGTACGTGGCCCTTTAAATGCCTGCCCATGGGTCGCGCGCGCGCCACCAGCGGCGCGCTCGCGACCCGGTCGGGAGCTTCGTGACCCCGGCCGCAGGACCAGCGGACCCGATCGCCGCTGGCGTCCCAAAATCGGGTCAAAGAGCTGAAGAACGGGGAGAGGTATGTGTAAACAAACCTCTCCCCGCGCTTCCTACTCTGCCTGTCATTGATTGGCTGTTCCCGGTCATCGGGAAAGCCGATCAATGACGTCAGACGTCAGCCCCGCCCCCTAATGTAAAAAACACAACACACGTCACAGCCCATAACCCCTCCCCTCCCCCTAGTGGTTAACTCTTTCACTACAACTGTCATTTATACAGGAATCAATGCATTTAAATAGCATTGATTTCTATATAAATGACAATGGTCCCAAAAATGTGTCAAAAATGTCCGATGTGTCCGCCATAATGTCGCAGTCACAATAAAAATCGCTGATCGCCGCCATTACTAGTAAAAAAAAAAAAAATATTAATAAAAATGCTATAAAACTATCCCCTATTTTGTAAACGCTATAACTTCTGCGCAAACCAATCAATAATCGCTAATTGCGATTTTTTCTTTTTACCAAAAATATGTAGAAGAATACGTATTGGCCTAAACTGAGGAAAAAAAGTTTTTTTATATATTTTTTTTGGGATATTTATTTTAGCAAAAAGCAAAAAATATTGCATTGTTTTCAAATTGTCGCTCTATTTTTGTTTATAGCGCAAAAAATAAAAACCGCAGGGGCGATCAAATACCACCAAAAGAAAGCTCTATTTGTGGGAAAAAAAGGACGCCAATTTTGTTTGGGAGCCACGTCGCCCGACCGCGCAATTGTCAGTTAAAACGATGCAGTGCCGAATCGCAAAAAGGGGCCTGGTCCTTTGGCTGCCAATTGGTCCGGGGCTGAAGTGGTTAACAAGACACGTGGCCACTCATTAAAATTTGAAGAAAAGAGGTTTAACTTTAAACTACGTAGAGGGTTCTTTACTGTAAGAGCGGCAAGGATGTGGAATTCACTTCCACAGGCGGTGGTCTCAGCAGGGGGCATCGATAGTTAGGTTTTTTTGACCTCACCTACTCTGTAACTTACTGTATCTATAGAGGGGCAGTGTTGTTACCCTAGGACAGGAAGGGTGTTAGGACTACAGAAGACCTCCCTCTCTCCATAACATGAGGAGGTAGTCTGCAGTCCTAACATGCTTTCTCATAACAATGTTTGAAACAGGACTGCAGTGTGCACTGGCACAGGGCCACACTAGATTTTTAGCGAATAAACAGATTTTATTTATTTTTTTGCACTTCTCAAACTGATATAAGAAAACACTAAATGATATATTTAACCACTTGCTTACCGGGCCTATTTTGGCCTATTTTCCTTCATGTAAACATCATCATTTTTTTGCTCGAAAATTACTCAGAACCCCCAAACATTGAGTACGTTTTTTTTTTAGCAGACACCCTAGGGAATAAAATGGCGGTCATTGCAACTTTTTATCTCACACGGTATTTGCGCAATAATTTTTCAAACGCCTTTTTTTTTTGGAAAAAAAACGGTTTCATGAATTAAAAAATAAGAAAACAGTAAAGTTAGCCCAATTTTTTTATATAATATGAAAGATGATGTTACGCCGAGTAAATAGATACCAAACATGTCACGCTTTAAAATTGCGCACAACCGTGGAATGGCGCCAAACTTCGGTACTTAATAATCTCCATAGGCGACGCTTTAATATTTTTTACTGGTTACCAGTTTAGAGTTACGGAGGAGGTCTAGTGCTAGAATTGTTGCACGCGCTCTAAAGCACGCGGCGATACCTCACATGTGTGGTTTGAGCGGCGTTTACATATGCGGGCAGGACTTGCGTGTGCGTTAGCTTCTGATCGCGAGCTACAGGGGACAGGGGCGTTTTAAAATTTTTTATTTTTATTTATTTATTTTTATTTTACTTAATTTTTTTTATTTTTACACTTTTAAAAAAAAAAAAAAATTTTGGATCACTTTTATTCCTATTACAAGGAATGTAAACATCCCTTGTAATAGGAATGTATGTGACAGGTCCTCTTTATGGAGAGATGTGGGGTCAATAAGACCCCACATCTCTCCTCCAGGCTGGAAAGCATGAGATCGGTAAAAAATTTTTTACCGATCTCATGCTGACAGCCGCTATCGCGGCTTTGTTTACTTCCGGTACCGGGCGTGACGTCATAACGTCGCGCCCGGGCCTCCGACGGTCATAGAGATGACTGGTGACCATCTGGTCACCGGAAATCTCTATGCTCGTCATCCGGCGGCGAGCGATTCTTTCTCCGGGCCCCCGATGGCACGGGAGAGCCCGGAGAAGCACCGGATGGCGGCGGGAGGCGGCGGAACTGCCGCTATGATCGTTCTTATGGTGCACAGAATCGCCGGCCGGTAAAAATGATATCTGAATGATGCCAATAGCTGCACGCATCATTCAGATATCACCACTCAAAGTCAAGGACGTCATGTGACGTCCTTGGTCGGCAAGTGGTTAACCACCTTAGGACGTCCTGGGCTTTGTGGGGGTAAATCTGAATGATGGGTGTAGCTACAGACATCATTCAGATATCGGCTTTTTCAGCCGACGATTCCCTACACCATAAGAACGATCATATCGGCTATTCCGCCGTTTGATCGTTCTTATGGGAGGCCCCCCCCCTTCCCGCCGCCCTCCGGTTCTTCTACCGACTCACCACTTCCATCGGTGAGTCGGACACAGGATCCGCCGGCCCCCGGATGGTGATCATAGAGATTTTTGGCGGACCAGATGGTCGCCGGAGTCTCTATGATCATTCGGAGGCCAGGCGCGATGTTATGACGTCACGTCTGCATTCAATTGACGACGCCGCCTTGGCTGGAAAGCCGTGATCGTTTTTACTTTTTATTTTTTTTTTATTTTAGGCCTCCCAGCCTAGAGGTGAGATGTGGGGTGTTATTGACCCCATATCTCACTGTAAATAGGTCCGATCGTGTCATATTCCTATTACAAGGGATGTTTACATTCCTTGTAATAGGAATAAAAGTAATCAAATTATTATTTTTTGTTTTTTTAAAGTGTCAAACTAAAAAAATAAAAGTAAAATTAACAATAAAAAAAATAAAATTTAATTTAAAGCGCCCCTGTCCCTTTGAGCTCGTACGCAGAAGCGAACGCATATGTAAGCCCCGCCCACATATGAAAAACCACACATGTGAGGTATTGCCGCGAACGTTAGAATGAGAGCAATAATTCTTGCCCTAGACCTCCTCTGTAACTCAAAAGATGTAACCAGTAAAAAAAATTTAAAGCGTTCCCTACGGGAATTTTAAATACCAAAGTTTGGCGCCATTCCACGAGTGCGTGCAATTTTGAAGCGTGACATGTTGGGTATATATTTACTCGGCGTATCTTCATCTTTCACATTATGCAAAATAATTGAGCTAACTTTACTGTTTTTTAAATTTATTTTTTAAAGCATGAAATTGTTTTTTTTTTTCTGAATGGTCTTTGCTAAAAAAACATATATAATGTTTGGGGGTTCTATTTAATTTTCTAGCAAAAAAATTAATGTCACGAAATGTCAGAATTGGCCTGGATGCCAAGTGGTACAAAAGAGAACTTTATCATTAGGCCCCTTTCACACTGGGGCGTTTTTCAGGCGGTACAGCGCTAAAAATAGCGCCTGTATACCACCTGAAAAAATCCGGCCCCATTCACTCCAGTGTGAAAGCTGGAGGGCTTTCACACTGGAGCGGTGCGCTAGCAGGATGGCAAAAAAAGTCCTGCTAGCAGCATCTTTGGAGCGGTGTGTTCACCGCTCCTATACCGCTCCTTTCCCATTGATTTGAAT